>JAQFXV010001461.1:0-13441 GCA_034694065.1 Camisia spinifer | reverse complement strand
CGTAGACTCGTTTGCCTTCATATCTACGCTTATTTATCTACGTAGACTAGTCTAAATTGAGAAGGCAAACGAGGCTTTATTCTCATAATATTTAAAAACTTTTCTTTGAGATCAACAACTTTTTGATTAACATTCGATATAATTTCTTATAAATTGAAACTTAAAAGATTGATATATTTATTGAATTTTATTTCAAATTGTTTTAAACTACAAATAGAGACATAAATGAACTTTAAGTCTAAATCATTGAACTAAAAACTTATAATTTTCTAAAAAATAAGTTTTGTAAACCATTCAATACTTTCATTTAATCATTCATTGAATAACTATTGATAAAAACTATGAAAAATGAAAACATATATTGAAATAAAGTAACGGTTAATAAATAAATGAATGAATGATAAACAGTATCAATAGTAAAATATTTGAAAAAACCTTGAGTTCTAACTTTATTTCCGAGACATAAGACTTTACGGGTCAACACATTTTAGAATAAAATTCAATAAACATCTCAAAAGTGCTCTTTTTGGAAAAATATCATTCAAATAAATAACTGTCTTAACTTTTCAGTTAGATATCAAGTTTATTTCCAATACAAGTCATATCTATTGATTTGAAGTATGTTTTAAGGATATTATGTAAATAATTAATGTTATGTTAACTCAGTTTATACTGCAGTCAACTCTATATTCAAAACGAACATGTTTTACAGTCACACCCTTTTTGTTGAGTTATATCATAATCAATATAACTAAATATGAATCATATATTACAATGAAATCACTTTTAATAATTGGAAGGTTTTTTCCATTTTCTTATTATTATTCTATTGATTAATTATTATGAAAATGTAGTCTATTTTACCATAAATTGTGAAATCACTATTACCTCTACGTATGAAAAGATACACTACTTTTTAATACAATTTATTATGTTTTTTACATTACTTCTAATGTCAATTCAACTCTATTTACTATTCAATTATTTTCATTGAATTTTTTTTCATGTTCTGATAATTTTTCTATTATAATAAAACCAATTCAAATACAAAATGAGACCATTTATAAAAATTAATGCATTTATATTCCATTAATTGATTTTAATTTATGACCGAAGACTGTTTTGATTTTTGAACTTTTTCACTAAAATTAAAAATTCTATTTAAATAATACATGTAATAAAAAAATTGATCGAAAACTATTAAATTCAGAACTACTTAATGGGGTTTTAATAAACTCCACAGACTTGAAAACATACGTCCTGTCGATTTCGGCTAAATTCATACCTAATTATTAGGATTTTTTAATTAAAAATCAAACACTTGGGGCAAAATTGTGTAAATTCATAAGTTTAAAAAGGAATAAACACATAAATATAATGTTTTGAAAAATACCCCTCTCTTTACTCTCTTTATTCGTAAAATTGCATTCAATTTATCTTAATTATTATTTCAATTTTTACTAATTATGTATTTATTTACTAATATTTGAGATCAAAATTAATCATTCATTTATTGTTATTAATTAAATATTTTTACTTATTATTGTTTTTGAGTTGAGAAACCTTTATGTGAATTTGTGCTCAAACTTTTTATGGAAGTTCTTAACAAAAAATGACTTTTCTGTTACCTTTGGGTCTGTTTTTAGACTTAATTTTTGTTTAGAATAACAAATCTTAAGTTTGAATCAATTGTATAACCAGTGATTAGTAATTATTCTTAATTAATAGGTATATTTACGCACCGATTGGCGTATATTTAGGATTACGTCCGACGCGTGGCAAAAGCCCGCCAAATAATGTGATACTCGATAATGCTTTTCGTGCCTCAAAAGGAAAAATTAATCACAAACAGGTTTGTATTGAAAAAAATAATTTAAATCAAATACATCTTAAATCTAAATATAATCAAAAACAGATTCAAGGATTAGCAAAACAATTGGATTGGACTGAAAGACAAGTCGAGCGATGGATACGATTAAAATCAGCGCAAAATCGGCCGACAGTTCTCTCAAAATTCACAGAAAGCGCGTATGTATTGAGTCATTACTAGTAATAATTAAATGGATTGATATTTAATTGAATTGTTTATGATAATAGTTGGCGCTGTAATTTCTATTTTGTATTATTTACTTATGGAGTTTATGTTCTTTGGAATGTAAGTCTAATCGATTTTTTATTTAAAATTATATTTTCTAATATTTTTGCACCTTTTTTTGAGCTTAGAAGCCATGGCTGTGGGACTCAATTCACTGCTTCACTGATTATCCGCATCACGTAATTAAATAATTTTATATTATGTTATTTATCATTAATGATGGACAGACTCGAGCGTATTTGCGCTCCAGCGCGAGCTCTAAGACCAAGAATTTCTTAGAGCGCGAGCAAAAATAATATGAGCGTAAAAATCAAATTCAAAATAGTTTAAATGTTATGATCAGTATTTTGAAACTTTATTTTAAAACTAATATCAGTCATAATTTTATCATTAAATGATATTATATTTAGATTCATATAACTTTCAAAGTCTTTTTACAGTTTGGAAACTTTTTATTATTCTGTTTTGAATGAATAACTTCGCCAATAATAAGCCGCTCAAACTTCGATTTGTTGTGTGTCGAGTGTGTCTATCATTAGTTATAACTTATGAATGAATTTTTAATTAAAATATGTATAAAACTTTTAGGTCGTGTCATCTGAGGAGTGGTGGTATTATAATATTGAGTCCGCTTTCTATTTGGCACTACTATTCTCTCAATTTTTTGACGTCAAAAGAAAGGCTTGTTATAAACCCAAGTTTTGCTTTCAATAATAATTAATCGATTGCTTAATAGGACTTTTGGGCGATGTTTGTTCATCATGTGGTGACTCTTTGTTTATTGGGCTTTTCGTGGGCCTGCAATCTGGTCAGAATCGGGACTCTTGTTCTTGTTATACACGATTTCGCAGACATACCACTTGAGGTATTATTTCTGTTCAAACAAAACCAAAGGAAACACAATTATTATAAACATTCAGACATTTTTAGAAGGAATAGCATTTTTATATAATATTTCAAACAATTTATTAATCAATATATTAGACAATTATTCAAATCTTAATTATTAAATTTCAATTTTTATTAATTATCAATTCATCTATAAATATTTGAGATCAAAATTAACAATTCATTTATTGTTATTAATTAAATATTTTTAGTTATTATTGTTTTTGAGTTAAGAACTTGTTATTCGAGTTTGTATTCAAATTTTTTTATAAGAGCTCATCAAAAATGTCTTTATCTATTGTGTTATCTTTGGATCTGTTTTATATATTTGATCAAAGTTTAATTCAATTTCTCACTAATATATACTCATAAAGGGAGCAAAAATGATGATTCACTTAAAAAAACAGCGATTGGCTGATAGTATATTCGTTGTGTTCACGATCTGTTGGATGGTTTCGCGCATCGGTTTATTGCCGTATCGTATTATATATTATTCATCATATAAGGCTTTATCAGTTGTTCCAATATTTGCCGCCTATTATATATTTAATGGACTTTTATGTTCTTTGCAAGCATTGCATATCGTCTGGACCTGGTTTATAGTCCGTATTGCTATTCATGCTTTTAAATACGATGGAGTGAGTTATCATTTAATTATCAATTCGTTTTCATTAATTATTAACTTAATAGACTGTTGTATAAGTCCATATACTGAGCAAATTTTTTTATGTTATTGAGAGCGTGCGGTATAGCTTTATTGCCAATTAGAGTCAACAGTTTTATTCTATTTCTGTTCTCAATAGTGTTAGTTCTGCTTTTCAAAGTCAAAGTCAAATCAAAAGCACTTGAAATTATTTAATTTAGTAAAAGTGAAAGCAATTCAAATTAAATGGAAAGTCAAAAAGTTTAAGTAAAACAAAAGTAGAGAATGCGAAACAATACTAGTTCTAAACTTTTTTTTGATTGAAAAAACATCAAAATAAGTTATATCTTAAATAATGACTGACTTGAGTCCATATACAATCGAAAAAAGACTGTTCACAATAGAGTTTGATCATAAATTGCTTAAAACCCCGAAAACTGTTGGCTCTAGTTTGGAATTAAGGTATACCGCGCGCTACCAATAATATAAATTTTTTTCTTAGTATATGAACTTATGGGACACTCTATAGCTCTTAATTAAAATTTACTTCAATCTTACCAATGAATTAATCGGCTTTACTTACTATTACGGCAAATATTGTTGCGATTTCAAGATATTTTTGCTGTAAAACTAACCTTAACTAAAATTTTTGCCGTAATTGAAAGAAAACCCAACTAATCTTCATATTAAATCATAAATTCTTAATTTGAAAATATATTTATTGTTTTCTTGAATTTTTAAGATAAAAGATCTTCGTTCTGATGACGAGTCAAGTGTCGAATCTATTAAGGATTCAAGTGATGAAGTTTTTAATGCAAACACTAAGAACTATTCGAACGGCGGACAGAAGATTAAAAATACGACCACTTCTATAGTTAATAATCACAAGAAAATTGATTCATGATTAATATCGTTATTTAATTTAGAAAATGTATCGCTTTTATCAATTTAATTAAGTATTTCCTCTAATTATTCGGTCATTTAATATGACATAAGTGTTAAACAAGTTTATACTCAGCGACACATTTATTACTAAATAATTATCATTTATAATAATTGTTAATTTAAGTTAATTTCAAAATACAGTTGAAAGTATAGAGCAATCAAGAAATACATTCACAAACTTTTATTGATTATAAAAGTAGTTATCAAATTATTTCTCCTTTTCATTAATTATCTCAATAATTATATCAAAAAATGTCATTTTAATTGAAAATAATTGTATAAATCAATGCATTGTATAAAATAATAACACGTCTCACACATTATATCAAACTTTTAAAGAAATGCTTCGAATGAGTGCTAATTTATAACAATATAACCAAAGATATAAACAACTAAACCATCTGAAGAACTAAGAAGTAGTTCAAAAATTGACTGCAAATCATATATCAAATTATGTGCTCTTATTTGAGATATTTTCCTAACATTTAAACTAATGAATTAGGATTTGAATGTCTTCACAGACTTATTGAAACATTAATTAAATTGTTTTGACACTTATTTTAATATTTAAATCAATTCATTATATCATAACTTAATTTTATAGTTTTAAATAATTTTATTATTTAATAATCGGCTTATGTTTAGAATAAAATCCACTTAAATATAAAATTAAGAGACATTTAATGAAAAATATATTATACTATAATTTATTTTCAATTATAATTCATTACTTAAAATTAGTTCAAATTTTTAGGGAAACATGTTTTCAAAACTTATTGTTTGCTTAATATTTTAGATTATTTTTAAGTTCAAAATTCATACTTTTCATTGAATTAATCAAATTTTTATCAATTATGACAAAAAATATATTAAATAATTGAAGACCAGAAAGTGATTCATGTTTTACTCAAATTCTTACAAAAATAACCTAAAAAGCTATTATCCAGTGTTGAGTTCAACACAATTCTGTCTTTATCCTGAAGTTCAGAATCTGAACAGAAATTCTTTTCATTACTAAAAATTAATTCAAAGTTCTTAAGAAAACATATTTTCAGAACTTATTGTTTGCTTAATATTTCAAATAATTTTTTTAGTTTGAATTTATTCATACTTTTCATCAAAAAAATTGAATATTTGAGACCAGAAAGTAATCAATGTTTTACTCAAATTCTTATCTATACAAAAATGCCTTAAAAAGCTTTTATCGAGTGTTGAGTTCAACACAATTCTGTCTTTATTCTGAACAGAACTTTGTTTATCACTCAATAGATTCTTATGCTTTTGAAGCATAAATGAATTCATTGATTATTTATTTTATGGATTAATTAATAATTAGTTTAAAAAAGTTTCATTCACTCAATAGAGAAATAGTGTTGAAGTGAGAGATATTTGTTGTCATTGGAGACCAAATCACGTGATAATACAATTGCTTTAATGATTAGTGTCTGTGATTTCAACATAAATAGTGATAAGTAGTGAACGACTGATGAAGAAAACTGATTATTAACTAAACCTAAAGAGTTATTAAACTCAACACTTAATTATTTTATAATTTAAATAAATTTGAATAAAAAAATAGATAAATAATAGATTAAATCGATTGATGGCTTCGTCATCACAACCATCACAACCACAACAGTCCTCCTCTTCAGGACATTCTTCATCATCACATCAATACGCTTCACATTCGGCTAATGCGGGACACAGTTCTCATTCTGGCCATCATTCGGGCCATTCTTCGAGAGAATCTGTTTCTTCTTCACGTGAATCCAGACATTCTTCGTCTTCATTAAGCACTGGAATCATACGAAACAACACCGCATGGTTTCAACGGAAAGTCCATTTAAGACCAGTTCTTCGCGGATGTCATTTAGTAACTGATGAACTGACTAAACAAATACCAGAATTAAATGAATTTCAGTGTGGAATCTGTCACATACACAGTATTAACAATTAATACCAATTACTATTAATTATCATTATATCCATCTCTTTAACCCTTTTAAATATTTAATGCATTTTATTATTCATATTCATATTTAGTTACAACATATCATTACTTTCAATATATTCAGACTTATAATACATTTATAATATCTTAGATTTTTATTAACTAATATTTTAATGAGTTTTATGTTTAAGTATAAATCAATTTCAATTGTCGTTCTTTTGATGGACTTTTGTTTCAATCAAATGAATAAATAACTATTTATTTTCGTTCACAATTCCTGCTTATAATTCATTAATTTCTGTCCATTTTTAAGTTTATTAAACAAACCATTATTTGTTAAAATGAAACCAAATCTTATCTTATCTTTAAATCATAAAAAATGAGTAAGACTTGAAAATCAATTATTATTCCTATTATACGGATATTTATTTTATAACTTCTATTACTCTAAGAATTAAGAGAAGTTTGAAATTATTTTATAGTAATTGAAATTTAATTTAATTTTCAGTAATGCACACATCGGCGAGTCTAGCAATCAATGAGGTATTAAATCAATTCAAGTGCTTATAAACTCTTTTAAAGCGATATTTAATAAATAATTTAATTTTTAAACTATAAAGAATTGGGATCCAGATGTTCGCGAAGATATGGAAATGTTTCTCTCGAGACTAATACCTGAAGTGAGTTATAAAACAGTCAAATCAATGAATTAAACTCAATAATTATTAATATTTGACGACAGAGCACACCTTTCCGTCATTCGTGTGAAGGACCCGATGATATGCCGGCTCATATCAAAGTATAAATCTATTTAAATTATGTTTTTCGAAAGACCACTTTTGAGTTCTTTATTGAATTTTATTTTCAAATATGTTAACCAACAAATTCTTATGTCTCTCAATCAAAGTTAAAACTTTAGGTTTAAACAAATAATTTACCAAAAATACTGTCTTATCAATGATTCGTTTATTAATCGTTATTTTATTTCAATTTTTTTTTCATTTTCATAGTTTTTATCAAGAGTTTGTCAATGAATGAAACATTGATAAAAAGTATTAAATGGTTAAAGAATACTTTTCTCTTAGAAAATAATGAGTTTTTAGACCGAAGATAAACTCAAAAGTTGATATAGTTTAAGATTTGTCTATTTGTAGTTCAAAACAAATTGATATAAAATTGTAAAAACTGGTCTTTTGAAAAACATTGATTTGAATACCTTTCGAAATAGAACTTGAATCGATCTTTTAATAAGTTAAGTTAATTTGATTTAAAGGCCTGTTTTTTGGGTTCTTCGCTAACGATTCCAGTAACAGATGGTAAACTAAATTTAGGGACGTGGCAGGGAATATGGCTTTGCGAACACCGAAATCGGGCCGGAAGTCGAAAACTGACGGTCACTATCACTGGCGCTCTTAAATCCAGTGCTTGATTACAATCAAATCATTATTAATACAATTAGTGAATGTTATATTAAATTTTTTATTAACAAAATGAGATGACGAAGAATTGTTTCTATTAATGAACTGTGATTTCAAAGAAGAACTATTATTATGTATGGATTTAATCGATTCTATTGTCTTCTTTTGTCATCTCTTCAGTTGTTAGTGTTTTTTGTTTACAAATTATTCTGAATTTTTATTAATTAATTCAATGATATCCATAAATATCAACATTCCTTCCAAACAATTGAAGATAAGAATAATATTATTTGATTGGAAGAAAAATTAATAACTATTACATAAATAATTAGTAAATATATGAAAAAAACTATCGACTTGACGACTATTTAATTCTTAATTAATTTTATAATTCATGCCATTAATTATTGTAAATATAAAGAAGAAAATGCACACAAACTATATGTCAAACAATTGTTGATTATTACAAACTGTATAGAAATCAACGGATTTAACAAAACTCAAGTGAATTACTGGTGAACTGCCATTAATTGTATATTAATTTTGGTCCAATTCTTAATATAACTCATCATTAATGCTAAACAATTATATTTAATATTATGATCACAATTATTCACCACTTTTTAGTAGTTAAAAATCATTTCTATGCAAATTAATAACTCATTCATTCGAGAATACAATTGATTTATAGTTAACCACAAAAATAGACAATTATTCACTTCGAGAATTGATTTTATTTTAGTTCATCTGATGATTAAATTCGATTCACGGGTTCTTTAACTTTCTTCGAGTGTAACTTCGATTCAAACCAATCACTCAACAGATTATATAATTGTTATTACAATTAATTGTCATATTTCGGCTCTTTATTAGTCATTATACTAAGCATTCATTGATTTAGTTCTGCACTAAAAGCAATTAATTTAAAATGCAGTGAATTTAGAACAATAGCTGTGTGTTTGAGTGATATTCGCAACTAATTTATGTGTTAATTATTACGGAATTTATTTGCTTTAAATCAACAAAAAGTATTATTTTTCTGGCAATAGAAATATTAGAAGAAATATTTCATCAGAGACTGACATCACATGCATTTCTAACTTTTATTTAATTGTCTTTCAAGTGATTTCTTTCTGCATAACAAATATTTTATTATTTTTAAATCAATTAAATTTATCGTCCGTTCAGACACTCGATCGAAATTCTATTGAATTAAAACGATTTCCTTATTTTTCCACAAATATAAAACATTTCAAAGATTAAATTGTCATTAATTTTACACAACTTTCTGATTGAGGAGAGTTTTAAATAACTATTAATAACTCCGAAGAAAACAATTGTTAGCTTTACTTAAATGAACATAAAATACCGGTAAAAGAGATGTTAAAAAAGCTCAACAAAAGTTTTTAACTACTTTAGTAAATGCCATAATATCTCACTATTTGTCATATTATTTTGAATTAGAATCAATTTTAATATCTTCAGAATTAACAGACATTGTATTCACTGTTCATTTTCATTAATAATTGACATTAACTATAAAATTGTACACAATTTCATTTGATTTCAAATTTCTATTTTATAAGATTACGGGATATTATTATTAATTGCAATAAATGAAAATTATAGTGCAATCCAAGATTGAAATTGAGTTTTATTATAGATATTAATTAAAAATAAACAAATTTAAAGTTCAAAACTTCTTAAGAGAAAGAAAAGATGAATACAATAAATGAGATAAAATTGTAATAATATATGAATATTTACACAAATTGAAAAGCATTATAAAGCCATTGATTGAAGAAAATTAATTAAAATTTATTATTGATATAATACAAAAAACCAAATAATTCAAATGAAAAAATAAATCATTTTCTTTTTCCAGAGGGTCTGTCGAAGACTTGTTTCATACCTCCGGCTTGTGTGGTATGAAATTTATTAGATTGAGTCGACTCCGCAGTCCAGGCACTGTCAAAAGCGGTGGTGTCTTGATCTACAAGATGTGTATATTTGGTACGACCCGAACGGCCAAAGTTCTTAACCTGCATTACTTTAGGAACAACAGTTCGATCGAAATGGTCCTCAAGAGTCGGTTGAGCGAAGTCTCTCTTAAAGACCTGGTCGTCTTCATCCAAATAAAAGGCTCCCCTATGATAGTACTTCTGCAAGAACTTATACTTCCCTTTCGGCGCACTATTGGTTACAATTTTAGGATTATTTCTAAGTTCTATTTGTCTCTCTTCTTCAGTCATGTTTCGCAACTTTTCAACTTCTAATTTGTCTCTAATTATCGCTTCGTTTTCCTCTTTATCACGTTTAATACGTTTCAATTCACGTAATTTCCAGACTTCATAAGCTGTTTCTTCGTTCTCATCATCTGTAAGAACAGCTGCAATACCTTTTCGAAGCGCTTCTTCTTCATTGGCCTCATCTTTTTCCGCTTCTTCTCGTCTAATGTCGTCTTCAATAATCTTAAGTGATTGTCGTTTTCGTTCATCTGCGGCTCGCCTTTCGTTATCCTTCGCTTCACTGGCTTTCAATTCTTCGATCTCTTTATCATTAATAGTAATTCTATCTCTTTTCTTAACAAAAACTGGTTTAAGTCGAGGTCCGGTTTCGTCTTCAGAATCTGTATATTCTTCATATTCAGACTCCTCTTCTTCTTCATGGTCTTCGTCGTCATCTTTTTCCATAAGCTCTTCGTCTTCATTCTCAAGCTTTGATCTCAATATCGCATGTCTTCGCTCAACATTTTCATCGTCTACTTCTTCGTTATCACTCGACTCGTCATTCAATTCGCGTCTATTTCTCCTCCGATTCCTATTCTCTTCATTATTATCATTATTCTCACCAATGAGTAGAACCTGTGGCTGATGTATAAGCCTTTGCTTCGGAGCCCGTCTTTCAAATGACTCTTCCTCGAGATCCTTATCTTCAGTCTTAATATCTTTTCTAGACATTAATCGTCTAATTCTGGGATCATTTTTCTGAAAATCTTTATTATCTGAGTCTTCATCCAAATGAGTGATGTATTGCTGGCCAGCAATCGATTGCGGCATAAATTGATTCGATGTTTGATGTCTTTGAGATGATCTCCAATTGTTGGTCAACTCATTCTCGTCTTCACTCGATTCCGAAGATTCTGATGAAGAATCGGCTTTCAGTGCATAACGAGGTCTGTAATTGAAAATAACATAAAAGATTATAACAATTGAGTGATAATTAGTTAACATTAATGGTAAATAAAGATCAAAACCTTCTTCCAGTTATATATCTGTGAACTTTCACTTTTTGCATAGTTTTCTCTCCCTTTTCATTAGTCACAGAAATCGCTCCCGAAGTCGGTAATGACTGATAATAACTCGAATTCTGCAGTGAAGACATTCTTAGTTATATTTATTGATTGATTTAATTATTAATTATATTTATTATCAAAAGATATTTATTTATTTATGTATTAATGTTTATAAACATAAAAAACACAAATAAGTCGTTAAGTGTCAGCACTAGTCATAACTCTATTAAGTTATTATTCATATAAAAGTTATGCATAAATAAGATTTTTATGACCCTAAACAGTATTGCGTTTTTGTTGAGACACATATTATACGCACTCGTTCTGAACATAAGTTCTTATAAAGTTAATTATTTTTAGTCCCCTTTCTCTAAATCATAATGCGTTTAATGAATGACTCACTTTATTGGTGAAACCCATTCATCACAAGTAATAGATGTCGCGATTTGTATGCTTTTTGTGAATAATAATAAATTAAATTCATTAATGCATTAAAATTGAGTGAAAAAGCATTAACTCTTACTTAAAAAACGCCGAAAATATGTTAACTATTGATATTTTGATCGATTAAAAATCAATTTCCTTTTAATTTAACTAAAATTAATGTATTTTCAACTGTATATTAATATGTATTAAAAGTTTCTTAGTTTTAAACTATATTTTAAACAATTGATATTCAATTCAATTGAAATTAATAATTGTTTTTAGCCTTAATTTTTATATTGGTTTTCAATAATTAAAGGTAAGAATTGATGAAAAAATGACTTTAAGACATAATTTATAACAATAATTAATATTAATATAGGATATCATATTTTCGATATAACTAATTATCTCAATAACAGAAAAACTAATTTAATGTTCAAATTATAGTAAGTTTTACAGATTTTTAATTATTAAATAATTATTTCAATGAATTGAAATCAATATTTATCTCATTTTCTCATTAAAAAACTTGACTTAAATTCAACTCAATATCAGTGAAACGCCAGATCATTAAGTGTTTAATTTATAATTTGATTGAATCAACATTTTTACTAAAAGTGCCGATTAATTAATGCTTTAAAAAGTCTGTGATTTAAAGTCAATAGATATGAGTGAATGATCTTTCAATCTATTAATATATTTATTCGATAAACTTCTATCACATCCTGAGTCAGAATATGTGTTGAGATAAAGATAACTTCTAATAATTTATAGTATTATTTCTAATCGTAGTATATGTTTAGATGATATTTATTTTCAAATTGCAATTCAATCTTAAAATCAAAGCTCAATTCATTACTTAATTGGTGAAAAAAAACTTATGGATTTTATGTTTGTGGCGAAGATGTTATAGAGAAGTGTTTATCAGTACAAATATATGAAAAACTATTATATTATACAACTCTAGAATTGAATCTCTTGTCGAAAAGCTTTTACTTGAAATAACTATAAATAACAATTAAACCTAATCTATTGATAGTGAAAATTGACATAAATATCTTTCTTTCAATTATAGATCAAACTTATTTACAATTAATCGATAAAGAGAATCCAATACTTGATAATAAAGTTTGCATAACATATACATTGTTTCAAATAAGTTATAATTGAGTTGAGCTTATATTTCACTCATTTTTGATCAATTGTTTAGTTATTTATCTCTTAAACCAAGAATTAATTAATTATTTATCTCTGTAGTGAATCTCATAAAAAACAATCTCTGATAATAACTTATTGTCCTCTAATCTATCTTTTTATTGAACACTCTTTGAAAAAGACTTCATTTTCCTTTTTATAAATATTAAGAGCCCTTTAATTACAAATTCAAATATCAAAATTGATTAATTATATTAAGTTTAATGCATAAAAATAAAATTTTCGCATTTTTATGGCAATTATTTATTTAAATTTGTTGTTATCTAACTTTATAATATATTTATTATAATTTTTTGACAATTATAATCTTAACTAAATATCACATAAATGTGTGCAATAAAAGTACAATAAATTAATTGCAATAACTTTTTATTGACCATTAAATATATTAAATAATTGTAGAAATAGTTAAAAGACTATATGTTTTATTGACTTAAACAGTGCGAATAGTGAAGAGCATAAGCTCAATTTGTATGAGCTTAAGCTTGAGCTGGAGCTTCATTTTTATCGTGAGCTTGAGCTTTGAGCTTCCCTAACCAAGCTTGAGCTTGATGGTCTGAGCTTG
>JAQFXV010001460.1:0-13444 GCA_034694065.1 Camisia spinifer | reverse complement strand
TTCGAAAGAGTGCGGCCGTTAACTGAGGTATTGCATAGACTTCATTCTCAGTAAATAAGTAAACGACATGGGAATTAATGTTATATTCCTTGAGAGCACGAAATGCATGTTTGACAATGAATTTCTTCTGAATTTCACTACACTTTTTGACTATTTGAGGATCGATATAGCTCTCAATGAAAGATCCGATAAAGAAATAATACTGATTTTGTAACTGTAATTAAATAGAAATACTTAGTAATGAACAGATATAAATGAGTTTTAGATTTAATACCAGAAATATTAACATAAATAACTTCATTTTGACTTCGATCCGAAAAAGCTATTAAACATGAATAGAAAGAATTGAAATGAAATTCAAGAATTTTGAAATATTTTGAAAACTCAACCGTTTAAAGTTCGCGATTCGATCACAATAATGAAAGGTTGAACTTTTTGAAGTTTGCTTTTAGTTTATAAGTCGTATTGTTGCAAATCAAGTACAGAATTGATTATAACATAAAATCTATGAACATTCGTATTGGGAATTGTCATAAAATCAAACTTTCAATTAAAATTATTAAGTTATTCAAACTGTTGAATTAATATAACAATTGATTGAAAGCTAATATTATATAAAATATGTTGAAATAGAGGGGTGTTTATAACCGAACTTTATTTACGAAAAACAATTTATCAGTTCTTTAAACTATTCTTTATTTAAATTTGTTTGAAACTTACAATAACTATAATTAAATAAACTTAAGATATTTTGTGACTATCGGTAATCGATAGCATTTTTCTAATTTATCTGATAATTGACATAATAAATGAGACAATAATATGATGTTAAAAATGTCATTATCTATATTACTAATTAACAAATTATTAAATACATATTTAAACTATTATTAAATCAGTGATCAATCAATTCGACGCCTGAACTAATGCTTCACAGACTTCGACCGCGATCTGCGCCTCAGCCTTTGCGACCTCACCAGACGCTGAATTCAATTCTTGTTGAGCTCTCGCGAGATTTTCTTTAGCCGCCTGATTGTCCAGATTTTCTACAGGAACCGCTTCTTCGGCTAATACTTGAACAGATGAGTCATCATTTATGGTAACGGTTCCGCTGCTGACTATCATTGCATTGAAAATATAAAACAACTCAATTATTGTATAATAAAATTGAAGACTAATTGAGAAAAAATGAATTTATGAAATAATTACCGAAATATTTTTTGGTTTGTCCTTCAATTTCATAAACAGTGACAACTCCTGGACGTAAAACCGCAAGAGTGGGCACGTGTTTCGGTAAAATACCAAAACTGCCACTAAAAGAGGGCACATCCACTTGCTTTACATCTATTCCATTGTAAAACACCTATTCATTTAATATTTATTAATTAATATTCAATCAAAACATTCAAATATTGATTCAAATAATTTAATCAATGGTTAATGTCTTCATTTAAGACCTCATAAGGAGAAGAGAAAGTCAGAGGCATTCCATCTGCAAAACCGCGAGATATTATCGATGGTATGGAAACAACTCTTGAACCAAAAGCTCGACTCAAACCCAATCGTAAGACTCCCGACATTATTAAATATCTTCTGTTTAAGACCAAAGCTCTCAACAAAACCTGATTTCAAGGCTTACTTACAATTTACTCACATTTATATTTAGTTTTGGGATCTTTTAATACATAATAACACATATAAATAGTTGTAAAATCCATATCTAATAGTATTTATAGTCCTGTTATTTAAACGTTTTTTATTTATATAAATAATGTAAACATTTATTATTGTTTTTAAAAGACTGATAAAAATATTAACCACAAGACATGTTATGAAAATGAATAATTGATCAAATAATTAATTGATTATTATCTTAAATGAATGGTTAGATTATAAGTAATGACATCACAAGTATTGCGTTCTGTCTATGAATACGAATCAAATGATAATAAAGTATTAAACTTCAAAACTGGCGAAACATTTATAGTAATTAAAGCGACAAAACCTGCCGATTGGTTGTATTGTGTCAATAGTTTAGGACAATTGGGTTATGTTCCTAATGATTATGTTCAATATGAACAGGTATTCAATTAAATATATTGTTCACATCAATATTAATATTAACTATTTGTTTATATATTTATTCAAATTGAAAGCGAATCGAAGAAAACGAATTTTTGGCATTAATTGATTCGATTGCTATGCAATTGGATTCAAAACATAATGACACAAATGTTATAACTGATAGACAAGTAAAACACGCGCAGATGTATGAAGAATACCATTCATTATTAGTTATATCTATTATTATTATTTAATTTATAATTTTATAAATAATATAATTAAATAGAAAGTTAGCACAACTTCGCTGTGAAGTCGTTCAGCTTATATTCAAGAAAAATCATACCGAAGTGATTCCAGAACTTGAAACCAATGGTTCGGACTGTGATTTATCTCCCGATACCATAAATGAGAAACAGATTGTGAACAATAATAGCGAAGAAAATCTAATCAATAATACAGTGAAGGCATCGAATGGAACGCATAATAACGTCGAAAATACAGTTGTTGTCAATGATGTTAAAGAAAATATTAAATCAGATAAAATTGAAAATGTGGTCACAATTCCAGATATACTCATACCGGAACTCATAGAAAGAGTAAGAGTTACTACAGATCTGAACCATAGTATGTGTGTATTAACTGTAAAAACAGTTATCGAATGTCTTTCCGAACAAATTCCCGAATGGAGTAAAGATTGTCTGACAATAATCCAAAAACTGTCTGCAAATAATGATAATCCGTACGGAAATGTTCAAAGCTCTGACTTAATGAACATGAAGTCTGTATTTCGTAAGCTTTGGTGGTGTAAAAATGATGAACAACAGCGAAGTTGGCCCGTTCATGAAGATGAACATTCTATTAAAGGATATCTCGACGAACTCTTACAAATCATTTCTAACGCAAATCCCAATCATATTAAAGATGCTATTTTTAAAGATAATTATGAAAACATTCATTTATTGGTTACATATTATCAAATGGAAACTCGAAGATCATTAAGAATGAAATTATATTCAATATTTATAAGCCTTATCTCATTGTTCGAGAATATAATTCCTGATTATTTGTTGACATCCGTAATGCCGGCAGAATTGGCGGCTGAAATGCAGAATTATGTGAAAGATAGCGAGCGCTGGTCTTCTGCAGCTCTTCTATTCACTGCCATTTTCAGTACTGGACATAAGCCTCCGATTAATATTTATGAACACATTAATGAAAAATTCATTTCACAACAACTCGATCTCATTGAAGGAATTGATTCGGAAGGAAATCGAATTGAAAGCAATATATCCGCTGAAAATAGTATCGGACCTCTTCTCTCATTTAATCTTCATTTCGATGAATCAAATGATAATAATCTAGTGCTCAAAGCCTTGAAAAATAGAAGAAATGCGAGTCAACTGACCGAGAATTTAGTTTCGTATCTTAATTGGGAAGAAGATATCACTAAATTCTGGACTTCTATTAAAGAAACTCATAATGAAACCAATGATTCACAGGAAAAACCAAATTCTACTCTAAAATTATTAATCGAAATGTTCGAAAACGTTGAAGTTTCTAAACTTTTCTATTATAATGACGTTCGAGTTATCATTGATATAGTTATTCGACAGCTCAATAATCTTCCGGTTGGAGATAAAGTGAGTTATTTTCATGTTTTTATTTTATTTAAACAACTGATAATAATTAATTGTTTAAATTAAAAATCAATAATTCTATGATTTATTTGAAATCAATAATTGAATTCTTAATTTTATGTTTAGGGCCTCTCTTCTTATCTAATTTTAGTTCGAAATGTCATCAAAAACAGTCCATATAATGAAGAACCCCATAAATTAGATGAATTGTCCAAATGCTTGAAAAGTATTGAGAATCACGAGTGCAGTAATGAAACTGATTTACGTCTTATTTCACTCATTAAAGCAGAACAGCCCTCACTATTCAGTAATCTGTGATTTTAATGGTCAATAATTAATGTTTTGCCATTTCATGACATGAATTCGATTTTATTAATTCGTTTAATGAATGAAATTAAGAGAACCCTATATTTTAAAAAAAAGTCAGAACTTGAGGATCGTTTGCATCTTTAGTCATGAATAGAAAAAAAGAAAATTATCGAAAATTTTCTTGAATTAAATTAACTGAAAAGTTGATATGAATTCTGTATATTTTAACGAAATTATTAAACGTATGATATTTTTATTGTAGTCATAATTCCTTCAAATTTTAATGAGCAACAAAAGAAAGTACTTTCAAACTATTTGTTGTTTATATAGAAGTATTTGAAAATTTTCTTATTGTGTAATTAAATATTTTGAATGTAATGAGAATGTGATGCTTTGCCTCTAAATAAGACTTACTGTCAAGAGAAGGACGTAAAGACTCTTTCGTATAGTTTCTATACTCTCTATATTCTAATAATTTGATGAAATATAAATATAAAGTCATGTATTTGTATTTGAGTGATGAAAGTGTTTAAAACTTTATAACTGAACAAATATTGCATTGATTTAACTTTTATGTAATCCATAAAATGAGTTCAAATTAAGTAATTATTGCTTAAATTATTGCAATAAAAAATGATTTATCATTTAATCCTAATTTGAGTAAATTTGTAAACATGTTTTGTGTAGCTTTGGTTTTATTTATTTCATTGATTATATTTTTGATAAATAACATATTTATTTCATATTTATTTTTATTGTAATAATTATTTAAAATTATTTATTAGTCAATTAAATTAATTTTCCAATTGAAAGAGTTTGAAGTATTCACACATTGAATACTTTTAACTATAATTTTTAAAGAGAATTATTGTTACTCTGTTTTTGGTGTTTAACTGATTGGAAAATTGTATCCAAACTAAATACTCGCATATAATATATGTAATTTGTATTCTTCTGAACAATTAAATAATTAGTTTTAAAGTTTTCTCATAAATATAATTACTTAAGAATCTTCATCAATTTGAAAAAGACTTAATAATAGAGAATAGAATTGTTTAAATTAATTCAACAATTCATATATGAAATAAGTTGAGGCTTTCGGATATTTAAGGGATATTCAAATTCAAATTATTTCTGAAGCAATAATTACTTCATATAACTATCATATAAGAGATTCAATGAGTGAAATTCAACTTTTCAAAACTTAACTTCAGTTGAGTATCAATTCGATTAAATTTTTGAGTTAGTAAATAAAGTTAGAAAACTTATTTACTGCAATTTTAATATTAGTCTTCAGTTACTCTCGAATAAGGGCTGAAAAGCCTATCCAATGTAAATAAAGTGGAATTCAATTTAAACTTTAAAAAAGTACAGGCATTCGCTCTTTCGGTTCGTTGTTACCGACCATTAAATGGCAAAAACACGTAAATTGTTTTGCACAATAAGCCCAAAATGAAAATAATTTCTATATTTATTAATTCTAAGACTTCCATATATTTACTGTGACTTTTAATACATTATTTTCTCTACTAAAGAATAGCTTTGCTCTGATCATTACTGGTTAGTGGAGATGTGTATTCATTAGTAGTATTTCTCTCGAATGTAAAATTGTTATTCTGAAAAATTAATAATTCATACATTTCTCTCTTCAACTGATATGAATTTAATTTTAAGACAATTTAGTTTCAACTGTTGGGAAAAAACTATTTCACGCAGGTTTAAAAGCTTCACTTAATTCTAAAATTGAGGTTTCGATGAATTTCTGAACATCACTTGAGCACAAATCAAATTTGAAAAAAGCTAAGTTTGACCTACTTTTAGGATCAAATGAGGCATTGGTTCGAACAATATTTCATATAATATCTTATTATTCAATTTGAATGAAACAAAAAAAATGGTTATGCTTTTAGATATGAGAATTGAAAGCGGAACAAACAAACATACTTTCACTCCTTTATTAAAATAAATACAAATTATGACATTTCGATGCTATGCTATATTTACATTAGATATAATATGATTGACATCAAATTGAGAAATGATTCATTCAAATAATATGAATCGCTCTTAGGCGACAAATATTATACATAAAATATATTTTTGTTGAAATATTAAGACTTATTTTATTGAATTAATTTAGTTTAATATGAATGAAGTCTGGATTTAAAGAACTTTTATTGCATTAAAAATTTGAAGTAAAAGCAAAAACAAAATAGTGAAATAAAACTGATTTCAATTCCTCAAATATCAATAAATTCTTTCAAGTCATAAAGTTTCAAATTGGTTTCGCTTATGATTTTTCGTAAATTTCAATACTCTCTGCACTAATCATATCTTGAACGTAAAGCCTTTTCAAAGTGATGATAAGATGACAGATAAATCAGATCAGTTTATAATATTAAACATAGTTAATGAAAATAATATAAATTAGTTGAAGTTATCTGCTATCAGGCATTATCTGTCTTGAGGCCCCATATGGTGTCATACCTGACTGAGTCGCCCCTTTATTAGTTCCTGCCTGAAGACCAATCACGGATTTAGTTTTATCAAGAATTTCTTTTGTGAAACTTCTTTTATTTTCATTCGCGACTTTTACTCCAATAACAGGTCCATCAAATTGCTTCTTTTGCGCCTAAAAAAAGTAAATTAAATTAATGCTCAACTCCAGTGTCGATTGATTTTGCGATAGTATTGCTTACGAGTCCGCCCAAAGCAAACAGACAGTTGACAACCTGTATTAGAAATAAATAAAATACTAGTTCTCATCGACAGTTCCGACTAATGATAACACAAATTTGACAGAACAGCTATCAGTAAAAAATATACTAAACTAAAAGTATATCTTTTTGTTGAATGATTCATACCATATAAAGATTCTTTCTTTCATACAAGTCATTAACTTGGAATAGATCATGACTTTTGAGACCGTATTTTTCACAACCTTTTAGAAACATTTCCAAATTTTCTCTCTGAAATTCGATTTAAAAATGAAGTGAAGAAAGTATTGAAATAGAAAAGTGTAGAATTAGGTCATACTCTATATTATTATGATTAGAGTATGCACTAGTATTACATTACATTTTGCTGAAACTACAATAGCATAACTTTACTGAAGTGCAAAAGTTAAAAAATGCCATTAAAACTAATGATAACTCACTATTTTATTGAAATATACACTTAATGATGTACTTTATTTTGTATATTAATAAATCAATCCCTTCTGACCTGTTTGAACGGCGCTTTCACTAAATTTATCTTTGATACAGAGCCCGGACAGAGAAGATTTATAAGTCTGAAAAAGTTTAAGTTCATTATCAGTCATAAAGAAGTAAACAAGAAGTATATAAACGTGTTTGGATTATGATATAAATGATTAATTTGTTCAATATTTACTAGTATTCTCTATCTATAATTTATGCAAAAAAGCTTAGATATCATTAAATGAATAGATATTTAATTGAATTAAGGAAATAATATAATTTCGACTCAAATTTGATGCTTCAAATGGTTTGCATATATAAATTATTTTGAAAATCATTTATATAATTATACTTGCAGTAAAAAAGTGATTTATTTTTTTCAAAGTTTTCCTTAACTATTCCACTGATATTAACAAAGAATATTAGAATTGAAGAAAAACTTGAATAAAGCAAATCCACTAAATGAAAGCTAACTTTTTATTTATGACATTTATTTGCTTAAATTATTATAAATTCGAGTATTAGATGAATGGTAATGAAAACCTCTCCCAAACTTACGTGCAAAGAGCAATACCGTCTTTCAAGGCATCGGCAAAATCAAATTGATCCTGAAATCCATGTTCTTCATTAGGCTCTCTGATGGGTAATTGAGTGACTGCACGAACCCAATCGAGAGCTTGCATCGCAAGAGTCATATCAAACTTTGCCTGAGACTGTTTTTGAAAATATGTATTATTAATATGATTAAGTCTATACTTATGTTAAAAGTTTTTTCATTTTTGAGTTCATTAAATGATGGGAATATAAAAGACGCTAAACCTTTAAAAAATGAATAGATCGTAAACACACCCACTTTTTGAAATGAAATTTAGTCTTACTTTTAACTGACACTCTCGGCTCAATCCATATGATGGCCCTTGAAATGCCATTCAATACTTATTAACCCAATAATAAGTACAATCAAAGTTTAAGTAGCACTTTATTATTATATCAAAATTATTTCAATATTTTCATGATATACCAAAATTTTTACATTTTATTAAGTTTAATAATGGCTTTATTTCAAATATTTCAGGTATTCACATATTTATCATCTCTGGTCTGTGTCTATATTTCTATATATCTATCTCACCTTCACTAAAAATTGGTTACTCAATAGAATCCAAAGTCAAACAGTTTATTACGTAGTGTAAGATCTGGTCAGACGAGAGATTTAACTAAACCTTAAGCACACAATATCTCTCTTTCACTATTTTCAATAACAGAACCACATTGAGGAGAAACAGGCTCACTATACTCACTGAAAAGTGCTAAAAACATCGTGATCTGCATTCAACAAGTGGTTCACTTATGAATTTGATGCCAAGTCAACAATCACCTTGATTTTTGATGCCAAACCCACTAAGTTTGAGCCTAACTTTGATGCATGTTGTTATGTTTTATTTAACTTTTTTCAAAGTGAAACATATCTATTAATTAATTCCTTGCCATTTCTTGTATTTACTACAACTTTTTCACATTTTAAAATATTGTTACTGTATATGAGAAATTAATTTTTACCAAAACTATTTAGAAAATTCATCAAAAGGAATGTTAAAAATTCATTATTGATGATTCAATAGCAAATACCTTTAGATAGCTCTTAAGTTATGAAGAATTTAATGGTATTGAATCATCGCTTCATTATTATCTGAGAATAATTATGAGATTTCACATTATTCTTTTCATATAGAATAGGCAATAATATTATAATTGAAAATAATCAGAATATACAATGAGATTAGAGTTCTTAATTCTGTATAGATTTTATGGATTATTTTTGAATCCATAATAATTATATTCGGAATATTCAAAAAATAAATTAGTCATTCATTATTGAAAAATGAGCTTAATTAAACCTTACTTTCACTTATTTAATTTGATTCGCAGAGAAATTCAATCATTTATATCGTAGAATCATTCAAAGGAACTAAAAGTTTTTAAAGTTTCCAATTAAAATTTGATTGAATTAAACGAAACATTGGTTTGCTTTTATTTAAATGATTAAATTGGGCCAAAACTACACTAAAATTGATGTACTCTTAAACGGTTCAATAAATGAATTTATCGATTATTTTAATTAATTAATAAGCTTTAGGCTTTTTATTTGTATTTATAGAAAAAATGCAAGATAATGAAAATTTAAAAGCTTTTGCGGATCTTTTTTCTGAAGAGATTTGCCTTAAGGCTAGTGTTAACGACAGATACAAATATATAGAATTAGCTAACTTTATAAACTCACTAAAATTAAATTACATGAGTTCGAAATTCTCAAGTTAAATGATTTCGAAATAATTAATTTTTCCAATAGTACTGTACTATCAGAAAATTGTTTGTAATTTATAATTAATTCTAGAATTTGCGACAGACTATTCAATAATATATTGTCGCAGTTTTATATTGATCTCATTTTCTTGAGAGTTGAGTGAAAATAAATAAAAAGAAGCATTCAATCATTTACTCTATCGATATTTTTAGACTTTCTTTAAGAGAAAAATGCATGTTATTATTGAAATTTCTTTTTACTCTTGAGAGTAAAGTTATTGTGTATTGAAAAAAATGAAGCAGTGTATGAATTATCTATAGTTCACTTTACATATTAGGATGAATTGAAGTCTCATACAAATTATGTGGTTATGTTTTCCGAAATAATGATAGTTCTCATATAAAAAATCAATAAAATTTTCAAATTATAATTAGATTATTTACGGTTCAGTTTGTTGTAAACGTTCACTTCATTGAAATATAGATCTATTATCTTTAGCTTGAATGAGATCTATGATAAGAAGACCCATTTCCTAATGGAAAGTGTATTCATTTGAGTAATAAGTAAGTAATCAAATTGATTCTTATTTATTTAAGAGAAATTAAATCAAAATCTTTTATTTAATCATTTCAATAAATTTATAATAAGATAAATCTTAATATGAAAAGATCCATAATTCAAGTATAATAATAATCAAATCAAGCAAATATATTGATTCAATTTGGTGTAAGTGAAACTCTAAGAATCAAATTTTGAATCGATTGGGTTTTATACTCAAGTAGTGCAGAAAGTATGATCAGCTCAACAAACTCACAATGAGCTTTTCTATAATTATTATGAATAAGTTTTTCAATGCAAATTATCTATAGTATAAACTCCGATAAATATTGAATATATTTTCTATAGTATAATAAACAACTGTCTTCATGTTTTATTATTCAATTGAAAAAGTTTTTATTCAATTATTTAATATGATTTTTATGGATAAATGGATTCCATTTGTATTAAACAGTAGTGACTATACTGCTTTATGTTCTTAGTTTTTCTTTCATTGTTCGCTCAATCAGTTGTGATTTATTTGAATAATTAATATTTTCTGGTGAAATAGTTTGATTGTAAATCATGTGAATGCAAATTAGAAACATACCCAAACTTGTCAATTGTTTCCCTAACGCCAATTTATTCTCCTATTCGCTAACAATTGCAATAGTGAGTTAATGGATCGGAAAATGTATTATAGCAAATGCAGACTATGTCTCTCATTCTTTGCAACATTTATATATATTTATATATTTAATTTCATACTGTATTTGAGTGAAAGCAGTAAATGCTGAAATGTGCACAATATTAATGATCTGAAAAAGAAAGAAAATCTGCGCTGGAATCCACTGAATTTGCTGACCCCACTCATTCACTATTTGTGTCCTAAACGTCAAGCTTTATTTTGTCAAATTGTGTTGAATGTGAGGCTGCATATAATCATCACTCAATTAGTATCAACAATTATTTTTGTCATAACTGATGTTGTTTCGAAGGAATTAATTACTACTTATATGGAAAATATTACATATCAGACTTTAAATTTCAATTAACTTACAATCAAATTGATTCTAATTCATAGTTATGTTTATATTTGAAAAAGTAATCACTTCTCAAGAAACAGGAGTTGAAATATGCAATTGAAAACTATTCAAACGATTGTTCGTTTTAATTCAGACCAGTGATAATGAACATGATTAGTTGCAATGTTGGGATATTTAGGAACTTTTGTTGATTAATATGTCATAACTCGTGAGATAGCTGTGAAATCATGAATAATTTATTTTTAGAAATTATGAAAATGCATAAATTTATTCAATAAAAAAAATTCAACTAATAGGTTAAAAGAGGCACAACTTTTTATGGTTTAGAAAAATTAGAAAATTTAGTATAATATATTACTTATGTTGAGGTAATTTATAATTTTTGAAAACAAAGACAGTTTTCAGCAAAGAAATCAAATAATTTTATCGATCAGAAAAGTTAAACTTCAGTAATGATACTAAATCTATTGCTCATACTTTTGTGGGCCTAATAGACATTTTTTCAAAGACCAATCGTTTGAAAGAGAAATCGGAACATCAGGAAAATTCTAGAGGATGTAAACTCTTGGCATTTGAGAGATGATTTTTGAAATCTCTCAAAAATCAAAGGGTGGGTCAATATTTCAGAATTGTTCAGATATGAACTACACATTACAGTACCCTTAAAAAGTCCGGATTTTATTTAAAGAAAAGATCAAAGTATAGCCGGATGTTAAATAGATATTAGACTCTTTCCTGCTTTTAAAGTGAGTTCACGAACTCCTTTATTTTTAATCTTTATTCCGTTATAACTTTATATAAGATTTTCAATTCTATCGATCCCAACACTTCTATAACTTTATAAAATATCATCCGTTTTTGCTTTCATGAGCCAAATGTGCTGTCGCTTAGAAACGAAAAGAGTGACGCATTCGTGTTATATTCTTTGTAATATAATTTAAAGTTAAACAATTTAAAACTTATAGTTCATTTAGAGTTTAAGTTTTAATGCCTATGTTTTTGACATAATCTTAAACGCAAATGAAAAAGGATTGAAAAAATAATTTCAAAGTAAGAAAATAATAACTCAGACTTATCTTAAGCTTGAATTGTAAAGTTTAGCTCAACTATAACTGCATAAGTATGTTAAGTGTCTTGTATTCTCTTAAGAAGAAGTTCTTTAAATAACTTTTACGGCACTTCTGAAAACAAAACTTACCGACAAAAGATTTTAAAATGTTTATTAAATTCAATATTTGATTTTATTAACAAGCATTTTATCTTTTTACTCCTGAAGAATACTAATTTAATTCATCATAAATATTCAGATTAATTGATACAGAATAATAAGTAGGTTTAAATGATTAATATTCACGAAACAGTTTTAGAACAATTAGCAATAAAATATGCATCAATTTCAAAGCACAATCAAACTAAAATTATTAGTACGAAATCATTGAATAAATTTTAGCTTTAAATGATCTATTATTTACTCACAATTATCAGGTTATTGTTTAATTTATAAGTTATGAAACATAAAAGTTAACTCCAATTCATTTCATGATTTTAATACAAATCTCATATTCATAAGGAAACCAAATTATTGATTATGAAAACTAAAATACTTAAGCTTCAAATCTACTAATTATAAGCTAATTATAGTTAAAGCCTCTTTCTATTTGTTTTGGTAATACATTTGTCCGAAATTCAACGTGAATTTATAAATGAAAATCATTGAATGCATGTATAGCAGTACAGAACTAATGATAACTTTGTGTAACAAACGTTTTAATCATTCATAATGTAAAATTATTTTAATTTATTTCGAAGTTTCATTTCATGCATTGTTTAACTACTCTTTTGTTTAGACCATTGAACTAATCATTAATGTCTTCCATTGTTTCCAAAGTTAATTTACTGATTGGCTCCAAAAGCTTGAAAAAGCTGCAGACCTGATCGTTCTGTGATTGTGTTCCATCAGCAGTATGTGACAGCATGTTTAGCCCTTCTGTTGGTATTTCTGATAACGGAATGAGTCCAATAGTTCGATAGCAATCTAATAAAGCGATTGTCACACTTTCTCCTAAATGCATATCTTATTGTTTTTACAAAAAAGTTACACAAATTTAGTTAAGGATAAACTTTTACTTATTTTTTCAAATTTTTCTTAAATTATATGAACCAATAGTTCCAACTTATTCTTTTACAAATATTCTTAAAGTATTCTTTTATTAGAAAATTACAATCACTGAATCAGATTTGATTGTTATTTTCTGATATAAGAATACTATTAAAGTATTTGCAAAATCTGAACATGAATTAAAGAATATTTTTGAAAAGTTCTGAAATTTTTGTTCCGATTTTTAA
>JAQFXV010001459.1:0-13461 GCA_034694065.1 Camisia spinifer | reverse complement strand
TTCAAAATCTCAATTTTAGTGAAACTTTTGTGAACATCAATTTTTAAGTCATATCTATTTCGAATCCATTGTAAGAGAAATCCATTCTTATATGTTTTGAATTTAATGAATTTCACATCTAATAAAGACATATCAGTAAATTCTATCTCTTCACAAAAAACAACTGCCATTTTATTGAACCTTCACTATGACTTTGAAAATTATCTTTTGTAAAAACTTATTTTGATTGATTTATAAAGATTTCTATTTTAAGAAATGATGGTTTCTTAATGATCGATATTTTTACCCATATTTACTTATGTAAATATATAATTTTCTATTCAAACGAATAGTCTAAAAGAGAAAATAAAATAAATATAACTTAATAGCTCTTTCGCATGAAAGCGAGTGATTAAAAGATCAGAATGATAAGTAGCATTGCTAACTTTGAACTATTAAAATGAGAATAATTAATATCAACAGCAAAAAAATGCTAATCAATTGAGAAGTTTTGTAGATAACCGAAATTCTTTGAAAACTAAATTATGAATTTTTTAAATTCAAAGAAATTTAATCTTTTGGCTTAAATTAAACTTGAATAGTATTTCTTATTCTGTTTTAAACAAAGATATGATTGAGTGCAGGGTTTTTCCATTGAATTTTTTCACTTTGATTATAAAGAGAGAACTAGTCTAAAAACTTTTATCTAACAATATCTAGAATTAAAGCAAAGAATATATCATCTACTACCTCTTTAACTAAATCCATAAGAAATTAAAATTTTAATTCAAAACTACCAAAAACAAAAGCGAAAAAATAATATATCATTTGTCTCATCATTAATAAAATAAAACATTTAAAGCATTAAAGCTCTCGAAAGTTTAATTAATTTCAATTGAACAAAAGCAAAATTCAAATGAATCATTACATTTTCAACACACGAGATAACGTCACTGAAGACATGCTACACAAAAACAATCTAAAATACTTGTAAGCACACAATTGAGTCGTGCGTTCCCTAAACTCGAACAGAGTCTCGATATTATTGATTCCGATATAATATGCGCGAAAAGTTATGTGCCATAAGTCTATGTTTCAAGCATTTAATGTCCACTTTTTCTCTTCAACAGCATATTCTATCGCTTGAAAAGAAGGCACAAACCTATGAGGCAATAGTCGTTCCGAACTATTTGCGGTTCAATTACTAAAACTATTGTAACTTTTTTTCTTCACCTCTATATTTACTCCGTTTTGAAAGACTATTTGTTCGTAAACTGAATATAATGTATCTTTTCTTCAGTTCAATTGATATGAATTATTCTAAAAGAAAATTCATTTTTGTTTTTTTACTCGTTTTTTGTTACGATTTATCAACAATTTTCTGTGAAGAACAACAATCGCCGGCAACTTATGAACAACCGTTCGGTGAGTTTTGTTAAGCATTTGTTTAACAAACTTTTTATTCATTTTTTGTTCTGCGCTTGTATTGAATGACATTTTAGAGAAAAGACAGGAATTTCGAACTGAAATTTTTTATTGATAGATAAATTTGTCAATTAATACCAGAAAGTTCTGAAAAGACAGAAATTTCGAACTTAAATATTTTAATCATAGATAAATTTTTTTAATTAATATAAGAAAGTTCTGAAATCTTAATTTTATTTGAGTTTAAAGTTTAAAATTAGTTGAAATGAATTAATTTAATTTCTGAAGTATTGCCGCAAACTATTTAATCAGACTTTTGCTTCATAAACTAATAGTAATAGTAAAGACATTTTTGTTTAAATAGTTAATATTGACTTTCATTGTTTGCCAAAAAAGGTTATGAATATTAAATTATAAATGAATTTAGACTTTATTTCAAAGTGAATCATGTTTTGCAAGGGAAAAATCTCTTTAAGTTATTAAAAACTTATTTTATTAGAGAATTCTTATCTCAAATTCAAGCAGAGATTTATTATATTCTATGAAAAACACATTATTTAGAAGTCTTATCAGAGCCTAAACAATACTGGCCTTAAAACTAACTGAAAGTAACTTTCCATGAATGACTAATAGATAGACCAATCATTATCTCATTAACTAAAACTTTTTAGGCTTAATATTACTTAAAACTTGTTTTACCCAAATATAAATCTCAATAAAATTTCTTATAATGAAAAGGAATGACGACATTTCGAAGATTAGAAGAAAGAGATTGAGAAAACAGGACATACTCTGCTATTATTATAGTATAAAACATTTATCCTCTCTCTTCAGTCAATAGGACATGAATTCAATGAATTCATTGTATCTTAAGTTTTATCTTTTTCATTAGATAGAAATGATTCAATAGCGAATACTTAGGTTACACTTCGAAATTTCTTAATCATTATTTAAATAATTAATTGTCGAATTATTTGTTGCATTACAAGTATTAAGTAATGTTTGAATGCATAATAGATGAAAAATATAATTTAATTATAAATGCTATTAATGGAATAAATCCAATCAAATGAGATAATACTGATTCTTGGTTTCGAGATTTGTTTTTTTCTAGTTAACGAATCTTTCTATTTTTCGATAAATTTTAGCTGAAAACTAAATTTAAGTAACATTTAATCACTATAGTTATACTTCGAAATTTATCATTTTAATGATTAATTATCAAATTAATTACTTGTATTAAGTATTGTTTGAATGCATGATGGATGAAAAAATAATTGAATTGTAAATACTATTAATGGGATAAATCCTATGAAATGAGATAATACTAATTCTTGGTTTCGAAACTTGTTTTCTCCTAATTACAGAATCTCTATATTTTTCTCTGAAATGTTAGCTGAAAACCAAATTAAGTTAAAATATAATCAGAAATCATATAAAAATTTCAAGTTTTAGATATTATTTTGTACCGATCGATGAATTTATCGATATTTGAATCAAAATTTTTGAAAAATATCATTAAAAACTATAATTTCTTACCAAACATTTCATTCTAATTCTAATTTATTTTTCTGGGAATAAGTCTTAAAACTTCTCATTTACCGAAAATGTTTTATAAACTTAGGTTTCAGACAATTGTCGTATATTTTGAATTTAGAAATTTTGAACTAAGATCTGATGAGAAGTTTCCACAAAATCGATAAAAGAATTTTCAATGCGTTTGAAGTGAAAAACAGACCAAAAGTCATAAGTCTTGAGATAGAGAACAATATCTTCTTCATTGTATAGATAACTAATGTTTTGTTTTGTGTTTATAACAAGAAAATAATCCTATAGTTGTTAAAGCATTAATTTTTTGTCAGTTTTATTGCGATAGAAAAAAAAATTCTGTTGATGAACCCCTATATAAAGGACCTCCTGATGAAGATTAAGTACAGTTTTTGCTTTATTTATAGCATTCTTACACAAACTTTCATATAGAACAAGTTGAATACCATTGAACTGCTATCCGAAAGCGATGGCTACTTATTATCATTAAAAGAGATTTTAGGTCCGAAAATTAGACCATTAACTATTAAAACGATACTGTTATGTGCGGTAATGTTCAAAAAAACTGTTCAATAAATGATAAAGATTTTATTTCTGAGGATTAGAAAAAGAGGATTTCTTTCTAACCGAAATTCACTGCTATTCTGATTAGAAAAACTTTTTATATTTTTTTCTGCTGTGTTTGCACTTAAAAATATTTCTCAATTTTCGAGAAAACTTATCTTTTTTGTTGGTATTAATTGTAGTTTCAAATAAAATGTTTTTCTCAAAGTTTTTTTAGAATTTAAGCCGATTTTTCTCTCTTTATTAAAAAAGTATTATTCTATAGAAACATATTTCAAAACATTTCTCAATTTAATGAAAACTAAACTTTAACATTGGTATTAATTATAGTTTCAAATAAAATACCTATATTTTAATCAAAGTTTATTTTTAGAATTCAATACAATTTTTTCTCTATTTTAAAAAACATTATTTTATGGAAACATATTTTTTATTCGCTTATTTAGCCATCAAATGAATTATTTATGCAAAACTATTTGTTTATTCTCAAAGGAAAATTTATTATTATTTTTTCACTTTCTCTCGTTTGGCAAAACTTGTCATAAGCTGTCTATCATTTTATTCAATTCAATCAATTGAGCTTAACTTTAACTTTCTCTATATCTAACATAAATATAGAGATTATTTTATGACGTATTTATCGATTTTCTGAATATTGTTTGCTTTTCATATTAATATTCACTATATATTTATACTCATTATTTGATAAAATGCTAAATTAATTCTATTCGCATAAATTCAAACTCAATGTTTCAGCTGTTTATTAGTTATACAAATGAAAAAATAGCTTTGATTAGTGTTGAATCAGCGAAATTCAAATAAGGTCTTATTTGACTGAATAAAAACTGTGACATTCACTGAATTTTCAAAACAACACTTAAAATTCAATTCACGTTAAATTCGCTTTTGAATAGTCTAAAGCTTTCAAATAAAAAAATTGAGTTAACTTTAGAAATACTCAAAACTGATATAAAGTTGTAAATTAAAATTTTTGATAAAAATACACTGAATTTAGTTTTAAATTCCTCAGAATTTTAATAAATTCAATAAAATATTCTATAAAATAATATTTATTTCAAGAATTTCAGAATTTCTGCATAACCTCAATCGACAAACTTTTCAAACTTTTATAATTCTGTTCCTAATCATTAAAATCCTAACCAATTATTTCGAGTTTGGTCTAAATCCTAGTTATTTTTGTAATTCATAATACTTTATAATAACAAGAATGAAGTAATTTATTAAATTTATTTAAATCGGATTTTTAAAAGATTTGCATATTTAGTCTCAAAAATAATGTCATAAATAAGGATTTGAATATTAAGATAAAAGTTTTTGAGTATAAAACTCATCAATTATTTTCATTTTTCAAAAACTACTTATGACTAGACATGACTTTACTTCTATATTATCGCGTATTAGAATTTTTGTGTATAGAAAAAGTTTCTATATATAAGTGAATTTGCACTCAATCCTAATACAGGATGAGACAAATTGTTCGATTTAACAGTTATTCACGATATCATATCAAGTATAACGCATTTAATGCAATAAAGACTGCTTAATATCAGAACCACTTAATTATATTACGTTTTTGTATAACACTGAATGTGTGCGCATTCATATTTTCCTATAGCTATAGTTCCCATATTATGCCAAAAGTCAACCAAACTATGTGAAAAACTTATTGTCACCTAAAGAAAAATATAATCAACGCTAATTCAGTTTGTTCTCGAACTTATATTTCGCTTCGAGTATTGAATGATTTTTTTCAAAAAGTTTTTAAACTACAAATAGAGAAGTCTCGAAATCAATTATTTTTGAGTCTAAATCCTTAAACTAAAAGCTCATAATTTTCTGAGAAAAAAGTTTTTCGACCATTAATTACTTATTTTTATCAACTATTCATTTATTGATTAACTCTCAATAAATTCTATGAAAAATGAAAAAACTTAAGTTTTAAAATAAAATTCAATAAAGATCTCAAAAGTGCTCTTTTCGAAAAACATTATTCATATAAAACATAATATTCAGTATTGAATGCAAATAAATGAAAAAAATTTTTTCATAAACATTATAAGAGAAAATTTTTGGAATTAATTTCGAATTTTTAGTTCAATTCCTTTCCATCTCATGTTCAAAAATATTTCAAGTATTTAATGCACAAAATAATATTCACGATTTCTGTTTATTATTTCTCATTTAAATTCAAAGCTCATAATTAACTGAAATACGATATCGTGAATGAATCTAATATTTCATTCCAAATGCATATAAAATCAAATTTAAACCCTAAAAAATCACAAATAAAACCAAATTCTTGACTTGTTTTTCAACTGATTTACATAATTATATTATTTTGCATTATATAAAAGTTTTTCGTTCCTATTCTGATATGATATATGAAAGTTAGTTGTAATGAATAAAAGAAGAAAAATGTCAGACTTTTAGACAACTGCTTATTCGACTTTGAAAAGTGATTTAATGCAGACAAAAAAATTTATTCAACAAAAATATAATACTAAAGAAAATTAATGGATTTTCACTCGATTCAAATTTAATGATTCAAAAAACTTAAAATAATCGCTAAAACTAAAAGTTCATTCGAGTTTGTAATAGAAAACTATGATTTTTTCTGAAAAAACTCATGTTTCTTAAATATTTACTTCAAAGAAAATCATTGAAAGCATTAAGACATAAATCATTTTCTCGCTTATGAATTACGTGATATTTCAAATTTTTTGGTTTAAATAAGTTATTAAATAAGTATTTAGTTTTAGGTCAAAATAATCGAATAGAAAATTTATTTGTGAATCATTTTCATTCTGCTGTTTATTAGAGAATCAAAAATATTTCTCTTAAAATAAAATAAAAAAAAATATTATACAATATATGAATAGAGATCAAAAAATTCTTTCTCATAAACAACTCGATGAGTGAAATTTCTAAACAGGAAAAAAAGTTTATATACACATGAAAAGAATTTATTTTGGATCCTGTTTTGAATTTAAACCAGACTTAAATTTTTTTCGAGAAAAAAGAATAAGAGAATTTTTGCACGAATTCTCAATAATTTACTTTTATTGCATTGAAAATATAGAATGTATTTAAAGTAAAAGTAGAAAATAGACAACTTGGGATTTTTGCACGATTTTATTCAATAGTCTAAATATTCATGACTTAAAATATCAGTAAATTCTATATAAATAAAAGGATTTTTACTTATGCTCAAATTTCACAATTTATAGAGAAATGAAAAAATATAATTAAATTATAAGAATTATGAATCGCAGTCTTTTATTCAGTAATAAATACTTTGAGTTTTTAAACTAAACTTTTTTTTCATAGAAAAGTCTATCTTTCAAGAAATAGGTTTAAGTTTATATTGAGAGCGAAACTATTTATTAGATCTTTTCAACAGTTCTTTCCAATATAGATCTGAGCATCAGTTGAAGACTGAGATTAAAACCCATCCCAACTCACGTTTAAAATTTTCAAATCTGTAAAACTTAATGCTATTTCAATCGTCTATTATAGTTGAGAATAGAGTTGAAAGACTAGAGAATCAATTGAAACTGTAACTCATCCGTCATCAGTACTCACTATTAAAGTTTAGTATTTCAAAAATCTAAACATTGCTTCTCGAAGATGTATGGCTTCTCTCTCTCTCTCTCTCTCTCTCTCTCTCTCTCTCTCTCTCTCTCTCTCTCTATCTCTCTCTCTCTCTCTCTCTCTCTCTCTCTCTCTCTCTCTCTCTCTCATGCCTTGCTCTTCATTTCAATCAAATATCTGCCACTTTGAACATCACTTGTCATCCAAAATCACACTAAGCTTTTATCCACAGTCAATATCTATCTTGACTTCTAAATGAATGATACGGTCTCTTGAGTTGAGTAAACATATCATTGATTAAAATTTGCCTCCAATAATATAAGCAAATTTTTATGAAATTTATTGTAAGATAGCGTGAATCAAAATGTTTAGTTTAATTATTCTCTATAGATATTTGGTTTGCATGAATTAATTCTATACTCATTTACTTACAAATACGATGTATTTGTTTTAATATACAAGTTAATGAAGTTTGACTTTAATCACATATCATTAAAAGGAATAGAAGTAACTCTTCTGGCGTATAAATTAAGCGCAAATTCTTTATCTCAAGCTAGAAGTTAATTGATTAGTGTTATGAGTTAGGAATTTTTCGAAGTGTTTCTCAGAAAATAATTTTTCTTTTTAATTGTAACAATCTCGTTTTTCGAAAATTACTATTCTATAGCGGATGTTCGCAAATTAGCTCAACAAATATGAGTATCACAGCTGTAACTATTCTTTGAAACGTTTGAAATTTAATTTATTTTTCCTAAACAAATATTTTTGATTTCAATGGGATTCAATGAAAAATTTTCTCTTATATTGTTAATGAAAATATTTGAAGAGCTGTTTGTAAGCCTTTATTTTCATTTCAATAGTTTATAATTCGCATTACACTATAAAACGAGTAGCTATTGCGAAATGTTAGTAAATTGAAATATTTTAGTCTTATATTAAAAATTTGTGTTCAAATGAATTCGGCGAAGAGAATAATTTTTAAAGTAATTAAAATTGTATATTTAGCAAATATAATTTATTATATTTCGTAGAAAATATTTGAGAGCTGAAATAATTGCACTAAAATTTGAAAAATCATAACTCCAACTCCACTCCCATAGAGTTATTTCCAAACCAATCTACATTTACAAGATAACTCTTAATTTTAACTCAAGATGAACAATGGTTTACATTTTCAATTTTCCGAAGTTAATTTCCGAAGTTTCCGAAAGTTAATTCCAACTTCACTCCACCTCCAACTGACCTGCAGAGTTGACCTAGCTAGCTAAAATAGAATTTTGTTGACATAGAACAGGCCAACCTTTGGAATCAACTCAAATTTAATGTAATGAAACATTCCGAAATATTTAATTATTAAAGATAATTTCCTGTTACTTTAGTGAACAAGATTTCAGGCATTTTTGATTAAATAAAAGTGCAGCCACATAAATGTGCATTCTTCAAAATTAGTAGAGTAGCAAACGTCAGAAAAATTGATGATTTATATTTTGCTCGAAATTTATTTTAAAAATAATGATTTCATCCACTGCAGAAATATAATGACAAATTTCATGGATAGTAATTTTTTATGATTGATGATAATCAGTGATTGAATGTGCAAATCAGAAGTTATTAAGAATATTAGAGAAACATTAGTTAATATTGGTTTGAAATATTTTTACTTTAAGAGGATTTGAAAATTTTCTAATCAATGTTCAAAATGATATTTTAGAGTCTTTCAAGTGAAACATAACTAATTAATATAGCGAATAAAAGTAATAAATATAAAGAAAATACTTTAAAAATGGAAATTTTAAGAACAAAACTAAAAAATATTTCCAGAAATTTTTAATTTTCTAGAGAATATTAACTTTGAAAACCATTAGATTTCATTCTATTTTAATCTATTTTTCAAATAAAATAAATTGAGTTAATAAAATATTTTTACTTTTAGCTAAACTTAATATTTTCTCTATAGAACACAAGTCTCTATCAATATTTCAAACCAAATGTTATTTTTTATGAAAACTAAACTTTAAATATGAATCTAAAGTTTCTGAAATATAAAGTAAAATAAAATTAACATTTTATACATTTTACATGATTTAAGTTTCGAAAGACATTATTAAAATCTGCTATTCGACTATTTTGCATAATTAAAAAGACTTTTCCCAAAATAAAAATTAACTTTTATTTATAACTTAATGATCAAACATTACTAAAAAATATTGGTTTCTGAGAAATTTAAAACTGAACTCCTATTCATATTTTTCATGTTCATCACGTTCTCGACTCCTTAAACACAGATTTTGTCTCAACTCATTTTTATACAAGACTTGTAACAATATTTTTCTGCTAAATTAAATCAATTGAAAGGTTCAAATTCACGGCCCATTTTCACCATAAAAACATTTCACAAATCAATAAATTGATTGAATTTTTTATATCTCCTGCATATGAATATTGTTAAAAAAGTTTTTCTTTGCTTATCAATCAAATTAGGGATTTCTGAAGTGTTATAATTTAATCTATTTTTATACAAATTCTATCAAAAGAATTTCAATATCTTATGTAAAATATATTCATACATTCAGATTGATTTTGATAACATGTTAAAACTAATGAAGCCATTATTCATACGGTTACCAGATCTCCAGTTTTCTCCTGGATTCAAGTTTTTGAGAATACCTACAGTCTGATGCCTTCGCTGTTCAAATCTCCTGTTTTGACTCATTTAACTAAATTATAATTTCTTGGAATAAAATTAAATCGAATTTTAAAATGGAAATAATAAATAAATAATTTTAAATAAGTAGTTCTGTATATCAGTCAAATTTAAAATCACAGCTTATGAGTTTACGAACAAAAGTGAAAATTTGCCTATAATATGATTGAGAAAATCTAAAATATTCTTTTAAAGAAAGATTTGATGTTTTCAAACAGAATAGTCTCCCTTTGATATTTTCCTCCAGTTTTAAGTTGGAAGAATTCTGGCAACTGTAATGATTCAGCCAAAATATTTCGATTCTTAAATTATGGAAGAAACCTGAATTTAAATTAGATTTTCAATTGGAGTCAATGAGTCTAGTATTAGGCCGCAGTGCAGGAAATAAAGTTCTATAATATTATTCTCAATAATTTGTAATAATAGCTATGTGTGAGATTATAGAGTACTGGTATTCCGATTGCGTGCAATCACTTATTTTCTCGCTGAAAATGTAATATTCTTTTGATTGTATACAAAAGAATATCGCTAACTGTTAAATAAACTATAAAAATATCATACTATGACATAAATATGTCTGAATTTTGATACTCGAAATTCAAACCCAGAATCTAATTAAAATTTTCAAGTTATTTTTGAATCTCTACTTTATATACAAGATATTCCACTTTCATTCTCTTCAATAAAATATTTTATTAAGTTCTGAAACTAAAGCTCTTTTACATTTAATATTGAATTTATTTACAGTAAAAATTAATATTTTAGAAATTCTTTCCTAAAAACTTATCCTTAATTTTCTGTCTCAAAAATCAGAATTTCAAAAATGATGAAAAATAAATTTTTAACAATTTTCGCTTATTTCAAAGTTAGCTCAAAATGAATTATCACGTATTTAACAGCGAGTATTGACTATATTCAGATGGAAACTTCTTTGTTAACACATTTTCCTCTTGATTATACTGTTTTGTGGTCACGAAAGTAAGACAATTTCGATTAATATTCTTTGTATCAGTTCGTGTTCATGTATTTCGGCTTAAAGGGTCTGACTTTTTGATTACAATAGATTTATAGCTTTATTCAAGTGAGTGATAACATGGAAATTAAAATACAGCGCGAATTCATGTCATGAATCACTAATCATTAATAACTTTTGACTAACATAAACTCTCAAATGAGCGACAAATTCATTTGCTTAACATTCTGACTATTAATTATCGAGAGATGAAATAATTTTGTCCTCAAATAGAAATTTCTATTTTGTTTGAACTTTAAAACTGATTCAAATGATGAGATTTTTTGCTATTCAAATAATTTAAAGTTTGAAAAGCTATGTAAGAAGTTTTGTAAATAAAGTACAAATAGCTTTAGGTTACGATTTATTTGATAAATACAAAGTATTTCACTTAAAGGAATAAGAGTAAAGTGAGACAAATATTTGTTTTGAATGAATAAGGATATTTGGAAAGTAAAATCAAAAATTCAATGAAATTTCATTTCAAATTACCATTTTTACACTTTGGCAGATATTTTTTGAATCAAATCAAAAACTCAAGAGCATTATGAGCTAGAAATAAAATACTTATCATTAGATCTCAAATATATGATTGAAATTGCTTTTTCGATACTCAAGAAATGCGAATCTTATTAGTTTTGCTAACGGTTGCCGCCTGTCCAGTACTCGACCGGACAATTCGTGTTTGAAAATGAATGTCCGGGTGAAGGACAAGCCCATTAACCGAGTACTAAGCGTCCCATTTCGGCAAATTAGATATGAGATGAAAAGTTGAATTCAAATAAATAATTTTAGTGTTTTAAAAATAATTAGTGATAAACATTTTCACATTACAACGACTCAGTTTTACGACAGTTTGAAGTATTCTATATTTTGTTTGAGTATGAATAATTTCTTGTTAAATTACTTCATCATGAAAACCATTATAAAATTCAAAATATAAAATTAGTTATTCATTTATAAAGCTTCATAAATTGAAATAAATATTCATTAAATTTTTAACGTAATCAAAATATTAAGGCTGTTGAAAAGAATCAAAAGAAAATTGTTGAAAAAACTGAAGGTTGTGATTTTGTCCGGGTTCGGTCGTAGCAAATGGTGGTCGAACCTGGTTTTGTTGATAACTGAGTTTTGAAAAATTATTCGCTAATAATAACTGATTTCTAAAGAATATTTTTGCGCTTATTGAACGAGTTTTTATAAGACTCAATATAATAGATTTCATTCGCTGTCAATTTTTTTCACTTTTCTGAAAGAATCTTAAGCTCTGAACATTTTCTGCAAATATAAAAAAAAACTCAATTCCTGTTCAAATAAGATATTAGTTCAAAATGAAACCTGAAAAAGGCTTTTAAACTTCTATAAATAGTTCTAAAAATCCTTAAAACTTATGAAAAATTAAAAAAATTGTGCTAAATATCGACCCAAAAATATAAACTTTCGTCACAAGATTGTGATAAAGAGTTTTGTTAACTTTAACTACATTTTTAACGCTAACATTCATTTGGATCACTTCTTCTAATTCTCTTTAAAGCCATTTCATTGCTATTTCATATGATGTCCTATAAAATAAAACCTTAAAATTATATCATTTATGGTATAGTTTATGTCGTGTGTAAAGTCTATATTAATGTTCTCTGAACTTGAAAAACACATTTTTAACTTATTTAAAAAGTTTGATTCACTTTAGTTTTTCCTCACGCTTGATATACATTAATAAAAACTTTTAAATTACAAAAACGAATACATATATAACTTATATAAATCTCCGATTCATCCCTTGAAGTACTCTATTTTGTGTACTTATTTTGAAAGAAAATTTTTCTTATATTAATACAATTTTGTCGTAAAATATGAGAAAAATTCTCGCTTTTATGTCTTTTGCTATATTTCATGCTTTATTATGCGTTAATATTAAATACATTTCTCTCTCTCTCTCTCTCTCTCTCTCTCTGTCTCTCTCTCTCTCTCTCTCTCTCTCTCTCTCTCTCTCTCTCTCTCTCTCTCTCTCTCTCTCTCTCTCTCTCTTCTGTTTATATGTCTTGTGTTTTGTGTCTTGTGTTTTTATATCATTTAGAATTAAGTCAAAGATATTGAAGACTATATTTGTGAGAATCAGTACTACATTATGAGAGCAATAAATATAAGTCTATTATATCAAGAAATAAAAATTGACTTAAAATACATACACATAAATTATGTTCTTTTGAATATATTTTATAAAACTTTTATTACTTTACAGTAGAATTTTTTCCCTTATTTTATGTTTCACTCGAAAGCAATTTTTCATATCATTTCTTTCCTAGTGATCAATCATTTGTATGTTTATATCATATATTTTTTGGTTATTTGTACCCAAATTTTACTTGAATTCCAACGCATTTTATTTAAAGAAAAAGTAAGAAGAGTTGAGAATTTATAGTTTAACTGACGAAAGATATGTTACACAAAATGTTAAATTGTGGTGTTTTCCCACTTCGCTGAATATTTTGTTCACTTCGGGGAAAATATTAGTATAGTTAATTCTAAATACAATGAGCATATCAAACAGTTCCGGCGAAATGTTCACTTCAATATTAATAATTTCTATTGCTTTCAATACTGTGTTAAATGAAAT
>JAQFXV010001458.1:0-13464 GCA_034694065.1 Camisia spinifer | reverse complement strand
CTTACGAAATAGCTTTAATCATACTTTTTGTCATTATCAGCGATCACTTCAATCAATTCAATCATAGTTTTAGTTATAATTCAAACATTAGATAAGATATCGATTCCTTTTTTCATATAAGTCTAGAACTTAATTAAACACTGATTGATGTGTTGGAACTTATTTCCAATTAATTAATAAAACACAGAATAATTATATTGAACTTCAAATGAAAGCAACCGTTGGAAGAATTGCTCGAATAGTATATGTCTTCAGACTCTTCAATACCTGACATTTGATTATTTAATAGAGAATTAATGAAATTGTGTTAACTTTCGAAACCACAGAATATTTGGTAATCGATAACAAAGTTTTGTGTCTCTCAAGAGATTAAAATTGTGTAAAATTAGAGCTTTTGAGACATCAAAGTTTGATTCAACTTAAATAGACTGATATTTAATTATATTTAAGCTAAAAGTTGACTTCAGTAACGAATAAGAGAACGAATTAAATAAATTCAAAGCATTAGTTGAATAGAAACAGAGCAGTAAAAAGCAGTCAATACTTAAAGACAAGAAAAAATGTTATTCAGCATAAAATAAAAGGCTTTGAAAAATCGCTGAATCGAGAAAAACAGGCGTTTGTAATGAATCAGAAAAGCAAAAAAAGCCCAAATATATTGATAATGAATGGAGTATTGACTCGATTTGAATGAGGAATAATTAATTTGAAAAGATAATTGAAAATATAGATTGATATGAATGTAGATAATGGTAGTATTGATGGCAATACCTCTTAAAGTGGTCGATAATCCTGTCTTCGCGAATATTTTCCGGCAAATTTCCTACCCATAAATGTCTCGTCTCTCTCACCATTGTTTTGTATTTTCATTACAAACAAAACTCGATTGCATTTAGGATTATATTAATCAATACTAATATTATTATTATTATTATAATTAAAAACACACTTAATTTTAAACCTTTTCAAACGTTTTAATAATGGATTTGTTTAACTGAACAGCACTTCATGTTATTATAGATGAGATCTAATGATGTCTTCATTCTTAATGAGTTTCTAATCCTTATTAAATCCATATTTGTGTTGAAGTTTTGCAATCAATTCAATCAATATTTAAGTCATTCAAAAACACACACTTTTAGTAATAATGATATTTTCAATATTTTGTTGCTTTTAATCTCAAATTATATTTGATTACAATTTATAAACTAATGGTTTAACTAATGAGAAAACGTAATCAAACTTTTTGAGTCATTTAATTAATAATAATTGAAGAATAGGTTGTGTTTTCACCAACTTTTTGGTTGTTTTTCTCCATTCATGAGTTTGTAATTTAGTTGAAAAAAGCTTAGGATTACTCACAAAACACAAACTCTATTACTCTATGGCTCTAAACAATGTCTACTCAACAGCGAATGCGTTTTTGGGCGTTATTATCAATAGCATGACATCACTCAACACACTCTCCAATCAGAGCTCAACTTTACAATCGGGTTGTCGTACAAACCATTTTTCAAATAAGGGGTGATCTCTCCCTATATTTCTCTTTATATATATCTCTCTATCTGTTTGCAAACTCGAACTCTCAAAGCCCTTATATTCTAGTTTTTTTCTCTTATTTTTCTCATATAATTGCGTTTTGTGTCCGCTTTTCATGTTTTCTCTTCACTGGCTTTTCGTGTTTAGTTTTTTCTATCGATTGACGTGTCGTATAAATGGTATAAATACTAAATGTATTATAATATGCGCACCAATAATACAACATATCATATAATTCAAAGAAATTGACCAAATTTTTCACTGCTTTTAAAAGCTTTGCACTCTTTATAAGCCTTAAAACACTGAAACTTTTTTAGGATAATATAATATGTCTTTTTTGTTGTTTTATTATTTTGTTGCTATAAGTGCTAAAAGTATTTGAATAGTTTGCAAAACTTTACATTTATTTCTCACTTTTTTCTCTCGATTAATACAGTTTTAGTTCAAAAATTATCATTAATTTGGGTTAAAACTGATATATCGACCGATTTATTAAATTTTAATCTATTTTCAAAATTAAGTTTATATTTGAAATAATTTCATAAGAAATAGTTTTATTAGTTCTTTATTAAACTTATCATTCATTACAAATGCATTTAATATGAAAGATATTAATATTTTTCAATTATTTTAGATAAATATTATTTTAACTTACATTTGAGTAAAGATTATAATAATAAATATTAAAGTTATTCGAAATATTTGTTATGTTTGCTTTTTATAAGAAAATAAGTTTTTATGATTGCAATTAATAAGACTTACCCAACATTTTATACTATCTTTAAGAGAGATATCAAATGACAAAAAGTTATTGCTTTCAAAAACATTTTACAAAGTCTTTAAAAAAATGCATTAAAAAATACTTTTTCCAGACTTTAAGGCTGAATAAAAAATACATTTTAATTCGATAGTAATATTAAATTTTGTTTTTTTCAATGGTGTACAAGTTTTATATAAAAGTTATATCATATATGTTTGGCTACAATTTCCTGTTTCTCTAAAATAAAACTCTGATATTAAGCGAGTTTTCAAAGCATTATTTTCATTACTAAGAGCTTTAGTTACGCAAAAAACTAAATAAGTTATAAAAATAAACAAAAAGTGTTCGCTCGGGCTCTAAATAAAAGCAAATAAATGGCAAATAATGGCTGACGAGTGGAGACAACAATTTGAATGCAATTCAAGTGCTGTGTATTTTGAAGAGTTTTTATCTAATTCTAAACTAGAAGAAAGTCAAGTGAAAAGTTGGGTAAAAGTTTAGCAAACATTCAATTCTTTTTATAATCTCTTTTTGCAGTCAAAGAACTATCTCTAAGTCTAACATTAGATCTTTCTCTCAATATTTGCTTTTTGTTGTGAACTCAATATATAATTACATTCATTGATCGCAATTAGAGTTAATCCGTGTGCAGAAAAATAGCTTTAAATCAATCAATAATGATATGAATAAAGTTTTTAATTATAATTTCAATCAATTGATTGACTCAAAGAGGAAGAGAAGTCAACAAATAATTCCTACGATTTGTGCAGAAGAAGGTTATGATTAAACTGAATAATAATTCCAAATAAGTTGTTGTCAATGGTTGTAGTTTTTGATGCCAAAGATGTTTCGTTCAAGTCTTCAGTATTATTAACAATAATAATAACAAAACATAACTATTAATCCGTGTTTTTGGGCACAAATTTCTCATTTAATCATAAGTTTTAAAAACTTATTCCTCTTTTTTATCATTCATTTTAGGGTTTAATAGATTGGGAAAAAAATAAATTAAAATTTTTGATGCATTGCAAAAGTTGTGGTCTTTTAATAAAACCTTTCATTTAAATTAATGTAAATCTTATCCCAAATAAAACACTAGAAAAGCGCTGAAATGGTAGCAAAAAATATCCGTTTTGTTCAAAAAACAAACAAAAAGAAAACGATTGAATCACAGAATAAGCCAAACATTCGGCTCAAGACATATATGATTCAAAAGAACTAAACTTTTTGCTGAAAGCATTTCTTTCAGAATTAAATCCATATTTACTTAAGGATTGATTTCAATTGAATTAAGAAATTAAATGCCAAATAATTGATTATTAAAGATAATAACTGTTATTCAGCGACACATTCAATGATTGGCGACTGTTATGAACGAAACGACTCTTCCTTTTGAACAGTTTTTGACGAGTTTTTCAGACTTAGGTTTATATTCATTGATGAAAATAATTACATAAAAAGCAAATGAAAACTAAATAGTTTTCAAGCGATTTAAGAAATAATTTTAGAAAATATTTAAATCGAAATCACAATTAAGTTTGTGTTCAAAATATTACTTTGAATGTAAAGCTCTTATAAATACGAAATCCTTTGTCTTTAAAAAGTAAAGTAAAATAACAGAAAACCTTAGCGACAACTCTGCAAAAGTGTTGCCAATAATACTCTCTACAAAATATACTAAACCTGAATCTCGTCATTGATTGGCTGTTCAGGTCTTAAACATGTGATGTCAGGAAAAGAAATTACTGAAAAAGAAGGTCACTATTTGTTATGTGAGAGAAATTCCCACTAAAACTTCAATATAATAGTTGAATACATTTGTTTGGCAGCAAAACAAGACTTTTACACTTTATGAGTATTAAGGGGTGATCTGTTTGAGAGGGACTCTCACTCTTCTCTACTGACATCCATTATTACGAATTAAAACTTTGTTTCATAACTTTTAAACTTTTAAACTATTTTATGGTTCATATACTGCCAGCTGTTAAACGATTTCAATTTAAATGTTTTTCATATTTTTTATTGTTATTGATAATAATCTTTTGAGATAAAAGTATAGTTTTTCCCAATCATGGGATCGCTTATTATAAACAGATCTAATTTTTCAATAAAACAAATAAAAATTTTAATGATTTTTGACATTAGTTTGATATTAAATCGGATTTAATATGAGTTTTATAAATAAAGTGTTTAATAAAATGATTTATTATTAATAAATTTTAAAACAAATCAATTGTACGACTATTTAATCAACAAATTTTTGGGAGTTTTTTATTGATATTAATTTACATGAATTCAAACTAAATAAGACTTTTATCAATACTTAAGCTTAAATTAATTGTGTTTATTATATGAGAAGTAATGCCGACCAGAGCTGAAAGTGGTTTTCAAATGAATGGTATGATTAATACTATTTCAAGATTTCAATCGACATCATGTGAGTCGTGGACAGACGATCTGCCAGTTTGTAATCAAACTGGTGTTGGATTTCAGACAAATCAGATCTATAGACAGAATAGTACGCGACAAGAAATACATCCGTTTGAGGACAAAAGTTTCCACTTTTGTGTTAATTATAACACTTATTTTTATGGTCTATTTGATGGACACGAAGGCACTAAAGCAGCGCATTTTGTTTCGGTAATCAATCGAGTAATATATCATTATTTGAGTTCATTTCTTAAGCTATTGTTTCTGTTTTAGTCTCATTTACCCGCAGAAGTACTTTTGGGTCAATTGAATGATAAGATAGAAGACGAAGAAATTTCGAATGTTTTGAGTCAAGCTTTCATTTCTGTTGAAAAAGAATACTTTCAATCAATTGATGATATATTGACTGAAAAGACCGCTCTTGAGCTTCAAATTCAAAGTATCGGTAAATTTGAAGCTCGACGTAATTGTCCATTAATTGTTGATCGACTCGATTCAGTGACAGCAGAGGTGTCCGCAGGGACTACAGCAGTGGTGGCTTTAATACTTGCAAATAAGCTTTATGTGGCCAATACTGGTGACAGTAGAGCTATTCTATGCAAAAGTGACTCTTCTGGCAATTATATGGCAATGCAATTGTCAACAGATCACGACTTATTAAATGACGACGAATTGTTACGTCTTTCTAATCTCGGTCTTAATGCTGATTATCTTAAACATCATAAAAGGATTGGAAACCTGACTATAACCAGATGTATCGGCAATTTTCTAGTGAAGGGCGCGTATAAGGACTTCCATGATTTGTCCGCTGCCAAAGACGGTAATTATATTGATTTTGAATATTATATCTGTTCATAAACATTAATAATTGTTAATTATATTGTATGTGTAGAGCCTGTGATCGCTGAGCCCAGTATTAAAGGTGGTATTCCTATAGACAATACGTGTCAATTCCTAATTCTTGTTTCTGGAAGTTTATGCCGTACTTTAGAAGAAACAACAGGTTCTCGACAAGTGAATCGTGATATCGTTCAAATGGTAGCCGAAGAGTTCAAAGTTCAAAACACACTGACAGGTGTTGCGCAGGCGGTCGTCAATAAAGTGTTTCGTATGCATCAGGACCAGTTTATCGCGTCTCTCAATAATCCAAATCTTCCTCAAACCTGTCAACAGATTGAAGACTTGACACTAATGGTCAGAAACTTCAATCATCCTCTAGTGAAAGATATTTCGAGTCCAAGAAATAGATCGCCTTCACTTCCATCGATGCAAAGATTTGATGAACAGCTCAGGATCTCAGTCACAGAGGAAGGCGATGGACCTCAACATCAAACCAATTATCGCGAACGCAGTTCATCGCGAACTTTGATGACTTCAACGGTATCGACAGTGACTGAAGAAGTAATTTCTACGATTCAAAACACAGACACGACAACAAATACTACGACAACGAATTCAACAGACTTTGAAGACAGGAGGTTTGATTCACGAAAAGTCGATACTTTGGAATTAGACTCTGAGGGAAAAATCGCTTCTTATTGTGAATTCGATGAGTTTTTACGATCAATAGAAGACGCGAAATCTGAGGGAACTTTCATTGAATTTGTTGACATTTGATATAAACGTACAATTGAAACGCGTATCGCATTCAACTCGAACTATAATAAGTTATTTTTAGAAAAATTTATACCTCTTTAAGAGGGATTAATTGTAAATTTGTTAATGAGATCTTTTTTTCATTTTCATCCTTAATCGAGTCAATAATACCTTAATCATTACTCTATTAATGAGTTCATTAAAGTTTAAATATAGTGATTATGTAAAAATAGTATTTTAAGCATAAATCATGAATAAAAATTTCAATTTCAAATAATTCGTTAAATTTAATATGCATTTCGTTTTGTATGAATTCAATTCTTTCTTTCGAAAGTCAAATATAAACATTAGAAATGCTTCTAAACCGTCACAGCTTTAGAGCTGTCCCTTTCAGTTGGAATTCTTTTAAAATTTAAATAATAGTCAATAGTTTGAGCAAAAATTTATTTCATAAATTTTTATGGAGAAGAATTTGTTTGATAATTCAATAATAATTTACATTTTGTCGACTTTTATACTCCAATATAATAAACTATAACTCTATTTAAATTACGATTCATAATAGAATTTAACAAAAAAAAAACAAAATGATATTATGAAAAATTTGCGAGAATTCTTGTTTTCTTACAGAAGCCATTCGTTTGTTTGAAGCCATTAATAATAGGCTCGAGTTTACCGACAGAAACACAACTGTTTTGATAACTTTCCTCCAGTTCTATAGTATCTTCAGTGCAATCAAATTCCATCAAATCATCGGCGACTTCGGGCGACCATCGGATCAAATCGTGAAATATTTCTCTGGAAGGCATCAGTTTTGGAGGTGGAAGTTCTTCAGGAACATCACTGTCTAATAAATCATTTTCATGCTTTTCTTTTGTGATGACTTCAATAACAGTATTATTATTTTGAATAATATGAAGATCACAATTATCTTTTTCTTTGGGTTTGGTTTCGGTTTCAGGTTCGACTTCACGCTTAAGAATTCGTATTTGAGGCGTATTCACAACTAGTGGACATTTCTTGAAATATTTATTTAAAGATATTAAAAGAATGAATTTTCCGGGTTTTCCTTTCTTATCAATTACAAAATAATGACTCAATTTACGAAACAATTCTGAAAAAGAGGTACATTTGTAATTATAGGGTTGAGGTAACGGACGGTTAAACATTTCCATTAAACCAGTTTCCAAATCATCTAAAGTATATTTTTCCTTATTATTTGATTGCATTAATTGAATGCAATCGCGAGCGAACGCAAACATAGGACTCAATTTGACTAAATTAGTGTTAATGCAAAACTCGAACATTTCTTTGAATTCTTGTCCTTTCAATAAAATTGTTGATAGACTTCCTCTGTATTCTTTAGAATATCGTTCTTCGAGTTCGCTTATCTTCATTTCAGCTTTAGGTTGACTCATAAGTATTCTGACAGCTTTGTGCGCGGACTCAAGTGAATGATGTTTATCAATAAGATTAACATAAGTTGAACTTCTGGTTTTAGTGATTTGCAAACGATTGATAGGCATTTTGTCAATTAAATCAATAAAATCGTTTGCGTAATAATCAATATAATTAATAGTTGTGCCATATTTTCGTTTATACAAACGTTCCAACTCTGATACGGACGCCGACCGTGACTGTAAGCCTTTGAGTAAAAGCTCTAAACGATAGCATAATTCTTGAAGCCTTTTTTCAGCATTCAATCTGATAACTCTTTCTCCATATTCTTCTTCATATTCAAGATCAATAAAATCAGGCGATAATTCTTCTAATAATTCAATTAATTTAGTGAAACCAAAGTCTAAAACACGACACTGTTTGTTATAGTAATGATGATAAGAGGGAATGAATTTGGAAAATGTTAACTCAAAATTTGAAATTGTGCTCAAAAGTTGGACCACTTCTTTACCGAAATAATTTGTACGTTTTATTTGTTCGTTATTACGTTCGCGTTTTGGTATTTCAATCCATTTATCATTAGTACCAAAAGGCTTGATAACGACCGTTCCCTCCCAGACGTCTTTGAGTATGTCTTCAATATAACAAACCCCATAATCACATATATCGAAGTTTTTATTGAAAACTACTTGATATGCAGATGAAAACTGAGTTAATTTTAGTTTTCTACCGGTTTGTGCTTTCAGTACTTTAATTAAATCAGTGGCGAATCGTTTGGTCTGTTCTCTATGTGTGAGAGTAATCATTCGTCCCTCGTTTTCACCATAAATATGAACGACATGTGGTATTTCTTCAAGAAGTTCAGAAAGTTTGAGAAAACCGAAACTTGAGACACATAATTGTCTGACAAAATGTGTGTGATAGGCGGGTACAAACTTATTAAATGCTATTATTGAATGTGTTTGACTCTTCAGTAGTTCACGAACTTCTTTAGCAAAATGCGAGACTTTGTTTGTCATCATTTCTATATCAGAAGTCGTCTGTTCAGAATGAATGGATCCGTTCAACATATCTTTGTCTGTATTTGGAAGCCAAGTAATACGTTTTATGTGATTATTTGGAGAGATAGTAATACTAACGCCGGGAACACATGTAATGAGATGTTCGAGTGAAATGAGTGGTGAGTCTCGAGTATTGAAAGTTTCATGAAATTCTTCGACATAGCAATCGACGAATGAATGGAGAGGTAGAGCTCCTCCGTGTGAGTCAACTAAATGATGAACACGTGTCGCCAAATCGCTTAATGATATGTTAACCATTGGTAATAATGGTTTACTCGAACATAAATATTCTATCCATGCATTCTCTGAAACAGGTTTGCTGTGAACTATACAGTAAGGCATCATTTCATTCATTTTCATGTCTTGAGCAGTATTTCTATGAGATCTTTGTTTAATATTTGACATAATTATTCGCTTATTAGTTATCGAACTGTCGGTAGTGTTCGAATTGTCTTCACTTTCACTATTACTTGTAGTATGTCTTGAACTATCTGTCAATTCTTTGGATTCTTTATTCATTAAATTGGCGACTATTTTGTTGCCAAAAACGTCCTGACAATCGATACGAGGCTGAGATCTTTTCGCGTCTTCAAAACAACCAAACTTTATAATAGCTTCTGTATTATCAGAGTTTCCAAAGAAAACTTTTCCGCCACAATTGAATGATAGTTGATGTAAACGTTTTCGAATTTCTGTTCGCTTTTTATCAGTGGGTAAGTTTCGTACCAATAAAATTGGATCTGAAATCAATAGAGAAATTATAATACAATAAAAGTTTAGAGACGTTAAACAATTACTATATAGTTATAAATTAGAGTTCTATTAGAATACCTCCGGTTTTGAATTCGAAACGAGACGGAAGTTCTTTACAAAAGTTAGTGAAGTCAACAATAATGTCTGCGCACGTTAACAATGCAGGCGATGCCTGTCTATGAAATAATATAACTATAACTCTTTCACGATTTCTTAAGTCACTCAAAACACACGCGAAATTAATATCGTCTAAAAATAATTGACAAAAAATATTGATAAATAATAGATTAAATAGTATGAAAACTAAAAATGCTTACCCGTTAGGACCAGAAGTGCTGACTGACAGCCATGTATTTGAACAAAACGACTAATTTCTTGTTTCAATTTGTCATCGGCAGCATTCTTAGCACTACTGCTCACATGAATTACAGTTACTTGAGATGAGTTCAAATCGTCCAATAATTCCTTATTAGTCTTGAGTGTATCGCAAACTACTAAAAATTGACTCTCTCTTAAGTCACTTTCAATAATGAATTGTCTTATATTTGCCACTAATTTAATAACAGATTTACCACTCGGGACACTACAGTTCTCAATATCCCAGAAGACACCCACAGGTCGGTCAATATGTCTATCACTCGAACGCTTTGAAGCAAATGACGAACACATGTCATGTCTACTCTTTTTATACTCTATTAATTGACTCATTATTACTTATTTGAACTTTTTCAGAGTCTATTATCAGTCCTCTAACAGTTTACTATTATTTATAGACTCACTTGCCTTATATCTTATTATTACAACTTTTATTCAATGATGAAATAGTTTAATCAAAATTATATTTCCTATCATTCAAACTATGATTTATAAATTAATGATTTGAAAGTTGTCTCAACTCTTCAACAGAACTTTTGGATACTTAATTACTAAATAATATTGAGAGAGAAAAAGAAATGCTAATAACAAATGAATTAATATCAAAATGATTAGAAAAAAAATTTGAAATACCTTTTAATAAAAAAGTTATCAATAAGTCTTGATTTTAGAAAGTTTGGTAAAACTTTCATTAATTGTAAAAATTGTTAATTGGATTCACTTTTTAAGGATAATTGTCATTAATTTATAAAAACTATTGAAATGACATTTAGTGAAAAAATTGCAAATAAAAAATTGAAAATAAAAATATCGAAAAATGTATTATTAGTTAATGACTGAAGAATTGATAACAAAAGTATTGATAATCAATATTAGTTCATAAAATATAAGTGATATTAATGTTGATAAATAAAGTCAAAAGATTTTATCAATTATTATTTTAATTTATATTCTTATCTTTTCAATAGTATTCAGTCAGATGTGAATCAAATTCATAGAAACAAAGATAATGTGAGTATTATTTAAGGGAATTAGTTATTCATATATTAACTTATATTTAATCTTTTATTTTATTATTAATTAACTTTATTTATAATTTAGTAGTTTTAAAGCTTTGCTTAAAAATCAAACACATGTTAAATAAAACGTATTGACACTGATGTAAACAAAGGGATCATTTATTCAATACATTCGCGAAGAACTCAATGTTATAACTAATAAAAGCTATTATTTAGAACTTTATCTTAAATTGCAATTGAGTTGAATTCAAATTAAATCCAATAAATCAATATTCAGTAGAATTAGTCAAAACTCGTCTGAAATAAAAAGTTATTCAAATAAATTTCAAAACCAAAAGAGCAAAAATTTTTAATGAAAGCAAAATAACTATTATTTATAGAACTTCATAAAAATGTTTCATTTTAATGAATTTCAAACTATAACAAGAATACAATATCTCATTAACTCATACAATAATTAGAAATTGATTCAATTAACAAATAATTTTGAAAACTTATAGTTAAAAGTTTCGATAAAATAATTATTTATGTTTTGGTTGGTTTTGATTCGCCAATATTTTATCTAATTTGAAATCAATTGGTTTATCGTATCCTAACATCAATTTATAGGCATTAAAATCTATTACAAAATTTGGATCAACAAAGAGTGGCTTCTTTTTTGGGCCGACAGTAAAAGTGGTGAATATTCCAAGAATTTCAGGAACTAATACTTGATCTGCTTTATAAGTGACCGAAACTTTTCTATTTAATAGATTCAAAACCCAAGCCGTGAATACTTGTGTTTCATAATTATAATACAATTCAATAACATATCTCTTTGTAAACCAATTGAGCAGAAATGGAGATAAAATAATACCAAAACTAGTGATTGAAGCGAATCCAATGGCAAACGAAGAGGAAGAAGACATTAATTGCTGATAAATGAATGGCTGAATTCCACATCCTATTAAAGTAGTAGATATTGAAAATGTTTTTATCATTTTAATCATTTTGATCATAGTTTCGGGTCCGCTATATATTAAACTTTCTTCACTTTTATTTGTATTTATATTAATGTTATTATTATTTATATCATTATTATTATATCGCTTCTGAGAATAACTCAATTGATAACAATATTTGGGACGAATTTCGCAAAACTTATTGAGAGAAATGCGTAAACGATTCATATTTTTCGGTAATTATTATTCAATTTTCAATAATAAATCAAATATTAGTAATTATAATGAGTTTGTTTAAACTTAATAAAAATACTTAACTTTAAAGTTAAGTTATATTATGATATTGAGTGTAAGGCATAATCACAAACTACGTTACGCTAAAATGCCATTATGTTTATCAAACATAAGACATGCATAAAACATGTGCAATAAAGGGATGAGTCCTTTTAATATTGATAATATAAACTCATAATACTTCTTCAAAATTTTTGAAGGAATTTCAAATAAAAAGATAATTTGAAAATATGTTTCCTCGGGTCCAAAATATTGTCAATTCAAATCCAATAAGTTTTGAGCCTCGATTCTGGAAATTTAAAATATTTGTAGTACCCCAACCTTGAAATCCTGGCCACTGATAAATGACTTAAACTTTAAACACTTAAACGATTCAATATTAATGTTTTGCTAAACATTTATTACTTTTTTTTAAAAATTTCAAATTAAAGAAAAATAGAATTTTATTAAATAATTGAGGAATATTTGGGTGACTTTGTGTTCATATTTTTGAGAATTGATTGAAAGGTCCGAAATATTTTTCACCAATAAGTGATGCAATGATTTCCATTCGATCACTTCCAAAAATAAGTTGAGGACCAGTTGGCAGATGAACCACAATATGTGGGGCTCCGAAAGCACCCAATGATAGCGCTTCTGAAGTTATCTCTTTTAACCTGTCTTTGATCTCAATTCGTTCAAAATTTTCAATCGCTTTTTCAATTATATTATTTTCAATGTTTGCCTCATTGGCTGCTTCGCGAAAACTCTCGATTTGTGTTATGTCTTGATGTGAAGTAAACACACGTTTAAAAAGTTGACGCGAAATATCTTCAGTATATTTCCCATCAGATACTAAATCAATTGCTGTCACAAATCTTTGAGCTCTAAGAGATGTTTTCTCTAAAACAATTTCCATATAATTAACAGGAAATACAATCGGAATTTTGTAAAACTTGTTAAGTCTCTCAATATCTTTAAAACCATATTTTATTTTATTGGGAATATGAAAACCCGGTCTATTATTACTTCCACCAAAAATCGCACGAATATAAAAAGGTTTTAATTTGAATTGCATTGAAGGCCAGTGATTACGATATCTGCATAACTGTTCAAAACTAATCCAAGAATAGGGTGATACCACATCATAATATAAATCAATTAATACTTTTTTAGTTGCCATTCTTTACCGGACCTGAAAATATTTTTCAATATTATTTAGAATTTAATTTGATATAAAGTTTTAAAACCAATAAAACACAAATTCAACACTCAATCAAAACTTTATAGTTATTCAATTATACCTCAATTGATATCAA
>JAQFXV010001457.1:0-13467 GCA_034694065.1 Camisia spinifer | reverse complement strand
AAATTTTATCAATTTCATTGAGCTGAGCTATTTTGAAAATCGACTCAAATATTTTATAAAAACTTGATGTCATTTTTCAAATAATGTTATTAAAAAATTTAATAGTGAATCATGAAATGAATTTTTTCAATTTCGTAAAAAATGTTATGGAAATCATTAATTTTCATATTCAAATTATATCAGGTTATTTGGAAGATTTATTTGAAACATTGCAAATTCATCTCAAATTGTGAAAAAATGATTGAGAAAAATCCACAAAAATTCACCACAAAAACTCACCACAAAAATAAAGAAACTCACTTTTCTAATAGTGTGTAACTAAATATTTGATTAGTAACTCTAAATTGCTTTATGCTTTTAAGGCCTAATATTTCTCAATTAGCTCTTATTCGTTGATATGAAGTTTTTGTTGTTGAAATTTATTGCTTAAAACCATAACTTATTTTAACAATGAATAAATATTGAATAAAGACTAGAGGCTAAAGACTGAAAGATAACAATATTTAAAATAGATATTGCAATAGTTATTCATTAGGCTAATAATAATTCTATCGATAATTCAATTCATTATTTTTTATTCAGATTTCATAGAATTTATTCTTATCGAGTCTTCATTCATAGTTCACAAATTGGTTTTCATTCATAATATTTAAATATTTGACATGAAATGAAACATTTGGTGAAAAAATGGTCACATAATCAGGAAATTTGGTATTGATTACGAGCAAATAGATTGGAAAAATTGGTCTTGGAATACAAATTCTGATATTCTTTGATAAAATGATATCCAAAGTTAACCATAAGTTATCTGAAAGACTAGACAATATTTTATATGCAATGTATGGGTATTGAGCTAATGAATCAAAAGTGTAAGAGTATGCCATTGAATTTTTATATCATAAGTTATGATTTGTCAGCATTTTTGGTGTGTTTCAAATAACAAAAAATAAAACTGAAAGAAAAGCAATTCTCTCGTCCGTATCAGAAAAATTCTTCAAAAAAGTAAATTCAAAATCTCAAAATCCCTTAAGGAAAATATGATAAATAAAATTCAAGAAAAATACAAAAAAGGTCAGCGATATATACTAAAGAAAACATGAAACATAAGGAAATAAGAAGAAAAGTGAAAATATGAATATAGAAAAAAGTTAGGCATAAATGTTCCACAAGTATATACTTTATTATATGCCATAACTTATGGTAAAATATCATTTATCATTAGATTCATATAAGTTATTTTCAATAGTTCTTAAGTTACATATTCTTATATTATTTTATATATTGATATAATATTTCATTTCTACTTTACTATTGGGTTTTCAATAAATATGAGAGTTTTACTCAATTCTTATTTAATCATTACTGTAAGATAATGTTGAATTTTGTTAGGAATGCATTGAATATTAGTTATAAAGAAACTCATAATTAGCTTTTAGCAAGTTTCCAGTTAATAAAATCAATTAATTTAGTAAAATTGTAATTCTAGTAACGATATGTTTATTCATGTTTCACTCTGAATAATTGCTTTTATTGCTTTTTTAATTGTAATTTATTTGAGAAAAACCAAAATCAATTCATTAATTCAAAGTTAGACTCATAATAAAGGTATTTCGTGAGTTTCCAATTGAAAATTTTAATTAAAAGGCAATCAATGCGCATATTATATGGGCTATAAATTGAAATTTATTTTTAAATTTACGATTCGGGTCATAAAAATACTCATCAACTTATAAATCATCACTAAATTCAAGTAATGCACTCTCAACTAAATTCAACTCTATTTTTAATATGAGAGTCGTTTTGAAAGCATTAATTAAAATATATTAAATCCAAGAAATTTAACCATTTTCCCAGCATTTTAAATTGAATTTAATGATTTTCCTCAATATTAAATATAATTGAGGAAATTCTTGAGCTTAATACGAATCGGTAGCAAAGGTATAAACTTCAGTAAAAGTGACTTTGAAAGGCACTTAACTGCCAAACACAAAGTTCATAAAATTTTATATCATTCCTCTGTAATTGAGTGTCTTGTTTATGGTGCAAAAAAATGATTACTTTTTTGATAACAGAAAGTGATTGAATTGATTGAATTGATCAAAAAGTATAAAAAATGTAAAAAAAGCAATTTTTCCTAAAATATGAGTTAACGATAACTTATTGAAACTTAATATTTGATTGTAGTGGTTGGCGGACGATCTAAACTACACTTATTCGACTTGTCGCCATCGATTAAGAACCTAACAAACGTATTGTTGGCCATTTTCAACGGCCAGAAACACATTCCTAACAAGTAAGTTGAGAATTGAAAACCGGTGAGGGATATGTCAAAGAAATAAATTAGGGTTCTTTGATTTGGTTGAGGCGAAAAAGAAAAACAAAGTTAATCCCTCGATGATAGCATCCCAGATGATGGTCAATATTAAGACCCATTCAGTAACCTTAGAGATAAACCCCCTCAAGGAAATGAAGAATCGATGATAGAATCTGTCGAATCACTAAATTAAGTATAAAAAATCGATTTGTTGACATATCTTCGCAACTTTATTTATCTTCGGATCCAATCTTATCGAAAAGCCTTAAATTTGGTCGAAAAATAACTAAAATTAATAGAATTTAGTTTTATTTATTTTTTGGTCTGTTTCTCTTTCACCACAAATTGATTTTTAAGATATATTTCTTATAAGTTACTAACTTGTAATATGTGAACATTCGAGTGATACTCGCCTTTAGGCTATCAACTGAAAAGATCAAAGAAAATACCTTTAACTTAAGCTTAAATATGAAATATTATAGACTTTGATCTGTCCGTCAAACTGAAAGCTCATTTCTTTGAGCCGCAGAAAAAGCGATTGATTTATACCCAGAAAATAGGGATCAACTAATATGAAAACATAAGTTAATCTTGTTTTTACTCTTTTCTTATTTATATATAAATAGAGATTCAAAGTTAACCACAGTGTTGAAGGAATGTTTGAGTTCAATGTTGGTCTGGACATCGGTTGTCGCCAATATAACTAATGCAGAATCCAATTATTTGGATACAGTGACTACATGCCAATTTGTCACTAGAATTCATCGATCAAGAATCATATACAATGGAAGCAGAAGCAAAATGAGAAGACTTGCTCAACACAATTTCAGCGCTAATTTCGCTGGTGAGAAATCTTTTCTTCTCTCCTCTTATTCTATCAACACTTCTTCCCCTTCATTATCCTTATATATTCATAAACTTATTTCAATTCACAAATAACCTCAACTTAACAGTGACTCCGAATTTAGTAGTATTTGATTTGTCAGATCTGTTGATTTAACTTTTGAAAAAATAAAAATAAGGTAATTTTTTGTGCAAATTTCTTTCAACATTTGCATACTTGATATTCAAATCCTGGGAAAAAATAGATTTATAAAAATAAAGTTTCGGAATAAATGTGAAGATTTAAATAATACTCAATTCGAATCATCAGTTTTTGTAAATACTTGTCTGAATTGTATGGGTTTTGATTTTCTGAGAAATAACTTAATCTAAATTTTGATGGTTATAGAGAGATAAAAAACTATTATTAAAGTTTATGTATCCGGTGCTATAAAATAAAACAAGAGCTTATGAGGACGTGAGCGCTGATAGAGTCCATCTGTACTTCACTTTTTCATAAAGTTATGTAATGACTGCGGCTTTTTATCTGAGATTTATTTCAAAGATGAACCATAAGATAGATTTAAAGAAAAGAAAAGAGGAAGAGATCATAGAATCGTGATTCGGATTTTAAACCACTAACTGAAAAGCTTAAGTGAAATCTATGTATGTATAGTATATCAAATTTATGATTCGGAATAGAATTAAATAAAAACTTTATTTTTGCATTTATAACGAACCAGTTTTATAGCTGATCGCTTCGGATAACATGAATAGTAAATAGAAAATCAAATTAGTTTTCACCATCAAAATTATTATTTTATTACTATTTACACTTGAATAAAGCTCTGATTCTATTGTAGAAAACAATTCGAATCAGAATATTTATTGAATTTTTGAATCTAAGATGCAGTTAAACTTAACTTTTCCATAAAGTTTAATCCAAATCATTTTGATCTGGATTTGAATTATTCAAGAACTGAACGAGTCTTTAGTCAATTTAGACAAAGTTTATGATAAAAAATAAAGTTTATGAAAACTTTATAAGAATTTTTATTATTCTTTTCAGTGATAAATGCTTTGAGCCTTGAAATGGATATTAAAAAAGCAAATTTTTATATTTCAAGCCAAAGCTATTCCAGAAATAGGCTATTATTCGCCAATTTAATCCTTTTAGTGCAATGCAACGCACATTTTCCTCACAATAAAAACGATATGCCATTCAAGGGATTATCTGTTGACCATTTTTTGCAATAAGCATATAATATGAAAGTTGAAGACAACCTTTGCTTGAATAAAGGAATACAAAAACGTAATAAAAATATATAAGGTTTCCCATGGATTGAAAAAGTAAATGTGTTTGAGTCATATTTCATTTATTCAGTTGATTAGACTTATCTCAAAAGAAATAACTTGAAATTCAGTCATAAAAACTGTACACTATTAAGAAACTGATCCATTTTCAATACCTTTTAAGAATGAAACATATATTTAATTATTCCATTTTTGGGAGATTATTAAAGTCTGTCACTAAAGTTCTATTTCTTATTCATGAATGATATTTTTGATGAAATAGATGAGTCTTAAACTATTTATTCGGTTTGCCTTTTGATTTTTTTGTACCACAACTGAATGTTGTACAGTCATGACGTTAAAAGCTTGCAGATTAACTTATTATTTATTCTGATAACGCTTATCTTTTTTTTTGTTATCAGCGAAAAACATAAGTTCTTTATAAATAAATTTGTATTGACTATTATAGAATTATTCATAGATTTTTAGTTCCAAACTTTTCAACTTAATAAGTATAAGATTGATTTTTAATGATAACAGAGAAAGATAAGCATTATAAGAATGAATAATAAGTTAATCTGCAAGCTTTTAACGTGACAACTGTACTTGAGCTTTCATATTGATATAATTTAGACTTGAATAAAAGTTATTAATTTATTTGAAGATTATTATTTTGATATTAATGAATAACTAATGTTGACTAAAAAAATTGAATTAATATTAACCTAAGCAAAATAAAATTCAAAAATTTGAAAGCACTATGAAATTTAATAGCTTGAAACCCTCACAATAGTTAAATGCCATAAACTCTCCAAAACTGGTGTAACTTGAGATCGATTTGCTATTAAAATAAATATTTATTTTTAGACTCAAATCGTACAGAAGCAGAATCGGTGAACAATTCGGAGACAGAAAGTGCTATAAATTGTTACACTTCATCATCAGAGCATTCAGTAGACACAGTCATATTTTGCGGCAAATCAAGCATTAATCACACAGAAATCGACTCAACAAATAAATTGCATTATAATAATGTGCCAACAAATACAACATTGACTTCAATTCAAGTACAGACAAATATACAAAAAGAAGATCATCAGAAGGAAGACATTAGAGCTAATGATAGCAAACAGATCACAGAAACACAGATTTCATCGCCTAATCATCGGAGTAAAGAAGTTAAAAAAAGTGATGAGCTATGGGTTGACGGACCGAAAAGGAGTCGTAGAAAGAAAGACTACTCAATAAAATGGTCTCAAGAGTTATGGGTTGACGGACCAAATGCTAACTTAGACAATAGCAATGCTGAAGTGAATGATAATACAATTTGCTATCATGAAGAAAAACAGCAGCGAATCCAGCAATGGATACAACAGCACACAAAACATATCTGGTCTGACTTTCCATCCACTCCTCAAACATCTCCGACTCAAGACAGTGCTTATTCTTCTGGTGTGAAGCAAATGCGTCAAAAGACTAGTTCTCCAGAAATGTTAGACGTGAGCTGTCAGACAGATCTGACACCAACTGGTTCTACAGTTACGCCGTCTGAGAGTCAATGGAGTTTTGGAGACCCTCTCAAAGTTCTCAGTGATGATGAAATCTTTTCTATCGAACGAATAGCTGGTGCCGGACGTGAGGCTATGAGTGACTGCTGTGATAATGAATATTTGTTAAAAAGTCGTTTTGATGATATGGATGACTGTCATAGTGAACCAATCACTGAACCACCGAAACAGCTCAAACTGGAACAGTTCCTCCAACAACTCACCACTATTACAATGCCTCGTATTCATCATCATCAACATCGAGATTCCTGTCACCGAAAAGATTCAGAATATCGATCACTGAGACATCCGGACGGCGCCAGTGATCATAACTTGAGTATAAGTGAATGGGAATTACCTAAACCTGATTTCAATGAATTCTCAACATTTTCCTATTCATCCGCTAAAGAAGTGGCCAAATCTCCGATAACAACATCGATACCATTATTAGAACATTCTTCGCCACCCACTTGTTCACCGAGTGAACCACTTTTTATAACTTCATCGCCAAACCATGCAGTACTGCCAACTTCGCCAAGAGTTCAGAAACTCTCACGAATGGGTAAGAGATCTGATATCTTAGAAATTGAACCCATAGGTAATAGTTCAGGAAGAGAACAATTTTATGTGCAATTGTCTAAACTTTTATCTTTACATAAACTAATGGTTATATAAACGAAAATTGGAATATTTAAGAAAATGTTAACTAGTTTTAAAATTATAAAGAGTTTGAAAAGCAATCAAATTTGCATTTAAATAACATTAGATTAACATATTTTTGTATTATTAATAGTCGATGACATAAACCAAAACTCGATCAATAGACTGTTGGTGAGCACAACTGTCACATCAGCACATAGTAGTCCATCGAAGTCTTCTATTTCTAGGAAACAGCAGAAAATTGAACAGCAATTGAAGAGAAATACAACCTCTACCACAACCTCAGGTCACGGAACCACTAGTGAAGGCGAGTGCTCTTCTGTGGCCAAAAAGACTCCATCACTTTCATCGCCGAGTTTTATGGGTCACCATCCAGTTGTCCAAAGACAGCCGGCTTCGAGTGGTTATGAAAGTACTATACATGACGATGACTCTGATCGAGAACTGGTTACGAGAAGGCCAGAAAACGGACCCATTATTGAGAGTGTTGGCGGAACTCCTGTTAAAATGCGTAACAAAAAGACTGACATTAGTAAAGATGATATCAACCGATTGTCTACTTCTTCTGATCGCTGCTCTTTCCTCTGCTGTAAATTTATGAAATTTTATCATTGAATTAATTCATCAAAAATACTTTTCATTTTTTCTTACCTGTCATATGTTTAAAGTACTAGTAATTAATTCTTTTCGAAATTAGTTTTAATATGTCTTATATTTAATGTTTTTGAGTAGAGCTCATGTTTTTCCTTATTATGGATGTTTATTTCAATTGTTGTTTAGAAATATTTTATAAGTTTTAATTATTTATTAGAGATCGTTAAAGAAAATGTTATTTTTTAAACTAATTAAAAATATATCAAAAAGGGATTTTTGCATGAAAGTTATCAACAGGAAAAAAGCAAAGTTTATCTCAGAAAACAAGAATAGTGTATCAATTCGACTAATTTTTGATTATCAGAGATCAGGAAAACAACTTTTGCTTTTCATTTTTCGAAATCAAAGTTTTAAATTAAATCATCAAATCGATGATTGCCTTTTGTTTTGTAAGGCAAACAAATGTTTATTTATTTTGTTACTTATATGCAAGTTTTGAATGTATAATCATTTTATGCAAAATATTTAGCTTTTAATTGAGGAAACAAAAAATTTCAATTTTTAATTGTAAAAAACTTGTCAATCAAACTAATTATTAATTCTATTTATAAATTGAAATAGTTGTGGCTATAATTGTAAATTAAAGGCAATGATAAAACTCATTAATGTATTCAAACTATAGTTAAGTTTTTTATGATTAACTTTTGGTTACTTTTCACACATTTATCAATTTTTAGTAATGAAAAAGTTTTTAACTGCTTATTAAAAGTTATAAAACATTTTACAAAAATAATGATTTCAAATCATTTTTTCTTACATTGAATCTTTTGATAAATGCTATAAAAAATCTAAAGAACTCTCGAATAAAATAGAAAATTTTCAGAAATGACTGAAGAAGTAAAAAAAATACTACAAAGTTATGGTAAATTCGATATACAGTATAATTTAGTTAAAATCTTAAATCAATTTGAAATTTTCATACAGAAACTCAGTATATATTTTAATGTTGTAATCATAATAACAATTTTCCCAACGGTTGAAAAGTGATAATCATTTGAAAACAAATTGTTCAATAAGTTATTTAGAGTGTAATAACCATTAAATTTAAGCGTACTTTTTCAGCATATTTATCAAATAGCTTTTATAAAGACCCACATGTTTACGGAATAATTATGTAAATAAGGCCTTAATGAATGAAAACATATTCAACATGAGTATATATGATAATCACCCTCTTATTATAAATTAGATGAGTTTATAAAAAATTATGAGCTTTCAGGATATCTAGTTTTGACTGATTAGTAAACAACTCATTCAGAACTTTGAGTTAAATATGAATAAATCAATAATTATTATTTTAATCCTAAGTGTATTTAATAGAGAAGTATTGAGTGAAGAGTTTAAAAATGAACTCAAATCGACTGATGAAATATTAAACACTTTATTATTAATGCAAAATATCAGTCAAAGTTCGCCACTTTTCATGACTTTGTTTAAAAAGTATATTTCTTTTTATGAAAAAGAATTTTTGGAAGTTAATAACGATTCAAGTAATGAAAAGTCTGAGATATCGGTTAGATGTGATTTTGGAAGATGTGAAAAGAGATTTTTACCAAATAATTCATGTACATCTGATTACATTCCGGCATTAGTTCAGGGAAGTACTATTGTTATCATTAACAATCAACTCATCGCAAACGCTGGACTAACACATGAAAAACTTAAGAACATGATTAGTAGTGGAGCCATTACTTGTGTACCAATTCATTTGAGTTCTCCTCAACCAACTCAAAAGACAACCACAGAATCACCGACAACTACAACTTCAAGTTCGAGTTCTTCATCATCTGATGAAATGAATAGAATTATTTTATTGATACTTTTGAATTTAATCAATCAAAATAGCAATAGTAAAACAGGTGAAACAATTCCAAATCAATGTCCGACCTGTTCATGTAATAATTGTGACTCCTCTTCAACTCATAGTACAAATAATCATTTATCACAATTAGCAAATGCTATATTAGGTATGGAACAGTTGAAATTTGATTTAATCAAGAAAAAGATCAATTCTGACGCAAACCTTCTCGGAAGTAAAATAAATATAGACATTAATTTGATTAAATCTAAAATGGGTTTACAGCAGGCATTAGTCAAATCATTATTAGGTTTATTGAATTCAATAAGTTCTGGTCATTCCAAATCCTCTCACGATGATTCTGCAGAGCACACAAACACAAATAATAATGATAAATGAGTTATGTTTTCTGCTAATAAGAATCAATTTGTAAAATACTTTTGGAAAAAAACTTCAACTTAAAGATATTTATAACTGAATGTCATTAATTTTATTTTGTAATAAACATAATTATCTTTTTAGTTTTGTTTTATGTCATTAGAGATGATAAATATTCATTGAATTATTGATTTATTATGTTAATTATTTAGTTGCAAATATTAATATTTTAGATTAATTAACTTTTCCAAATAAATTATTTTGAATGAATTATCAATTTTTATGATCACATTTGTCTATCCGATAGAGTTAACTAAAAATGTTTTTTTACAAACTGAACACTAATAGAAAAACTTTAAAAATAACTTTAGGGAAATGATTAAAGAAATACATAATCTTTGACATTAAGCTAACGTAAACACTGTGGAAATTTTAGATCTCGTTAAAAATAGCTTGATTTATAAGCTGATTAAATCAAGTTATGAATATTTTATTGAAAAATAAAATATGAATAGATTATGAGATTTTCTTGAGGGGATTTTTCTTGATTGAGTGCTAGAGTTATGTGCAATCATTAATTGAAACTTTCACCACATAATGAGGAAAACCTTAACAATTAGATTAATTCGAAGGGAAAAAACAAGAAATGTTAAAATAGGAATCGATTCAAAACAAGAAGTTGTCATGAATGAGATGTTAAAAACAAAACAGAGTTTCTATTGATAAAGTTTTGACGAGTTATAAAGTTTTAATTAATAAGACAATCATTTTAGAAATGCTTTTACAACAACATGTTCAGGAAACACAAAATAAGAAGATTTCAGATGAAGAATCATTGGTTTGGTGTTATAGAAATGCTAATACAGAATGGAATAATGCTATAAATGCTCTCGAAATTATTCTCAACTTGTGTTCTTGTTCTGCACAAGAAGTAAATTTTATGAAAATAATTCGCTCACAAATTAATTATGTCTCAGATCAACTTACAAACAAATCATATCAATCACCTTTTCATAGTACGAATGGTAAGATATAATACTTATGAGGCCTTAAGAAATAAATCTTTGTAAGCTTTAATATAAATTATTCTAACTTTAAAACGCAACTCAAGTTATTGTTAATTCTAATTTTCAAAGTTATTAATTTAATTATTTTAAAGCTTAATTACTAAATAAACTAATGAAAAACTAATTATTAACTCAGGTTCAAATTCAAATGATTCATCATTTGTTGAAGAGATGTCTAAAACCGTGATAAATGAAATCGAAATTTTGAAAAATTTGCAAATTTTGTTGAGAAAAAAGTTTCGTTTGATGTCTATAATGCGAAAAGAGTTAATAGGATTGAAGTGCGATTGCTTTAAAAACTGGAATAATATCAACATTAATCGTCATCTGAAGAAATCTGAGTTCAATTGTAAGATGTGGTTCAGACAAATCAAGTTAATTGAAGCAAAAATTAAATGCAACCGACAATTAATACCTTTTGATTTGATAACTATTGCACGAGAATTACTAGAGAATAATGAGCTCAGTCTGAACTCTATAAATGTGGACATTAATAATAATAATGATATTAAACAATATGATATCAAAAATGAAAAAATTATTCCTTATGATGACAGCAATGGTTTAACTGAAAATCATTGCTCTTATAGTACAGCGAATTATAGTCATGAATATGAGAATTCATTTATTGACATGAGAAATATGCAAACATTAAAATGTGATTCATTAATATCTGCGGGCGAAGAAAGTTCTTCATTTGCCTTACAGTCCATAAACAGTAATGATATGACAACAAATACAGAAATGGATTGTGAAGTACGAACTTTCCAAGAATTGCATCCAATTAGTAATAATATTGGACTAAATTATTCCGAGCGTGAAATTTCTGTATTCAGATCTAATGCTTCATCATATCAAGAGTTTGATTATAATAATGACAATAATCAAGATATCGCTATCTCTATCATTGATTTATTGCCACAAATAACTACAGTAGAAATCGATCAGATTTTAAATAATTAATTTGTTACGAATGATTTATTTTGTTTTTATTTTGGATTACGAGAGTTATGTTTTACAGTCACAATTCGATGATAAATTGTTTGTTTTAGAATTAAATAGTTTAAATCTGATCTGGTCATGCTTCATTTTGCAAGGTAGAGCGAGGAAAGCTTTCCGGAAACCTCAAAATTTATGTTGGTGTCAAAACTTATCGGATTTGACCAAAAACAATTTTCCCCCAAAACTCTTAAGTGTAAAACTCTTTATATCGAATTATAATTCGAGAGCTTTCTCTTCTTTCAAGAGCTTTCGTGAGAAAATAAACTATAAAAACAGACAGAATGTAATTCAGATATATTTATAAGAACTCTATTTTTGAAAGCTTTAGAGTTATAGTTTTAAAGTTTTAATTAAGGCTCTAATTTGGGTGAATTGACATTTAAAGCTAAGGTGATTTATAGATATATAACATCTATTTATTTCGTCTACAAAGTATGAGATTGGAATTTTTAAAATATTAAATACAATAATGTTTGATTTAGATGAACGATAGCTTGTGAATATATAAACCAAATTTGATAACATAGACTTAAGTAAATTGGATGAATAAGTTAGTGACGAATTTTGCATAATTAAGCTTTCAATAACTTTTACATTAATAAACATTCGTTGAGCATAATGTTTATTTCACGCTTTATTAGCTGATACAGCATAGAATATGTTAACTAACACTTAATCAATGTTATTAAAATGAAAAATGGAAAAACTTATAAAGACAATAAATCTTTAGAGAAAAATCATTTTGGAATAATTTTTAGCTACAATTATTTCTTAAGCAAAACAATTGACAATTAAAAATTTGAATGCCTATTATAAGTGATATTTTATCACTAATGTCTACTTTAGTATAATATTTTAATAAATCATTATTTATAATTTAGAATATATAAAAATTTAGATATCGAAGTTATTTTTCAGGATCTTAATCTGATTTTAATTTAGTGAAGTGTATAATTTTAAAAATTTTAATTTTTTTCACTTTCTGATGAAAGAAATGCACGAAAACTATCAACTATGAAATTAGAGCAAAATTTTGAGATATATTAATTATGTAGATATAAATTGCAGATAATTTCATGAAAAATGAGTTATTTTCAATTTTAAAAGCTCTTAAAATTATCTCAGTTTCGATATTTCATATCCTAACTTCAACTTCACTTCTTCAAGAAATTTTTCATTCATAATGGTATTAGAGTTAAAACGTGTTCTTTCCGAACACATTAACTTTAACTCTTCAGAAATTTGTTTTAAAAAAATTCTAAGTGACCAAACTTAAGTTGATGTGAAAATTTGATTTCTATAATTCAATAGATTTGAATTGAATTAGAAAAATGTTTTGAATGATTAATATAATTGATAGTCGGAGTTAATCAAATTTGATCAAAGTGACAATGTTTATGTTAACATGATTAAACTTAAACTCAAATAAGGAAATAATGTCTTTTGTCCTAATTTGCTGGTGAAATACTTTGTTTTTCAGAATCACTCAAATTTTACACTTGTTTTTCACTCTTTACTCATTTTTTGTGTTTATAAAACTTTAATAAATGCTTTTTTGAAGATTTTAATTCAAATAATTTAAAAAACTCATCAAAATGAACTCCACAAATATTGATTTTGCGTATGAAATGACCCAAAGAATGGGTATTATGTTCTATTTGTTCGGTCCAACTTTTTATCAAAATGTTCATCATGTACCAAATTTTATGCATAAAGTAAGTTATTTGATAAACTTTTAATATTCATTCAATTATTTTACTATTCATTTTTTGAAGACTACATTTCTTACTATTCATTGATTTATTTCTGTTCGATTTATATCTTTTTAAATGAAACGGAATTTGGAAAAAGTTCGTCTTCAATAAGCATTTTAAAACATTTTTCATAAATGTTTTATCTCTATTTTGAGCAATAAGTTGAGAAAAAGAGAGT
>JAQFXV010001456.1:0-13467 GCA_034694065.1 Camisia spinifer | reverse complement strand
ATACAGTACAATACAGATACAGTACACTAACTGTTTAGCCCGTATTGTATTTGTTCCAAATTTATAAATTTGAATATTAAATGTTTCTTTCAACTAATTCAATAGGAAATATTTTTTGTTTGACGATTGAATCAAATTGAGAGAAAATTTTAATTTGATTCAAACTTCAATTGTATTTCTAACAATTAAAAGCATAGCTGAAGATCCGCTTCAAAGTTTTGTTAAAAGTATTGACAATAGAAATGAGTTAATTGTATGATCCTATCATTGATCTAAAAATGCTTTGAGATCATCGTTCAGACGATCTCTATTTGAATATAGAGTAAATCTTTAGTACTTTTAGTGCAGTATTATATTGAATGAAAAAACTTGCTTTCGATGAACTTTTCAATGCAATCAGAGTTTAATGATTCTAAACCTTAATAAAAATCTCTCAAACTTCAAATGCTATCATTTGTTAATTGGTTTTGAAGTGTTTACAATCTTTGCTTATTTTCTTATTTTAAAAAATAAAATGCATAAAAACTTTCTTTATATAAAAGTAAAGCTTTAATTGTTTCGCAATCACTTTATGAAGTAATCATTGTTCACATCTGTAATTCAAAAATTTAATATCTATTTTTCTTATATGACGTGAATTATTATTACTTTTTATAGCTTTTGAATGCATTCAAGTTCTCGAAAACGAGTTTTAACTATGAATTATTCTATTTTTGAAAATAAATATAAAGTTATAATACTTTTTCTCAACTCATTATTAAATAAAAGTTTGTTTTATCAAAAGTTTTGGCACTTTAATTAAGGGAAAAATGATATCAAAAAATAAGACTCGAGGGGTTTGAATAAAAAAAAGTAAACACAAAACAATGACGTAATTATTGCTATAATATGTAAATAATAATAAAATTCTGAAAACAATTCCTCCCCATTTTCCTCCCCATACATAACACCCATTTCGGCTTTACTTTAATTTTATTGAAAAATACGTCAATTCTTATCATTGTTTTTAATTAATAAAATTTAAATATGAATGAAAGAATAGTTTTAAATTTTTAATTATGAGAAGAGGTAAATAATAAATAAATGTTTAAAACAATTATATAAAAAGTGTTAATTGTTATTATATGTAAATTATTAGGAAAACGTTTGAAGGCGTTATTGATGTGAAAGTTTTGACGTGACGTTTGTTTTATAATAGACTTAAAGTTCGCCATTATATGCATTGAATGGCATTTTGTGTTTTCGATATATTTTTCTAATAATTATTAATAAAATTTATTAATTGTTTTTCAAATTTAATTGAAAACAAGTTATTAATTGATTAATATATTGAATAATTAAGAATTTATTGATTATTAGTTTTGATTTGAAATAAAATAAATATATAATTGAATGTCATTAGTATTAAGTGAAGAACAAATGTCAGGAATAAGTCCTCAGCGGAAGAATAGAAACAAATGTAAAAATAAGGCCAGAAGTGATAATTCGGAACAAATTCCAGCGCATGTATGGCTCCAGACATTGATCTGTTATTAAATTTGATTTATATTTATTAATAAGTTTTGAAATGTTTAGGTTTTGGATGAAATAAATCGTATATTAGAGGGAAGGGAATCACCAATTGGTTCAACTGATGAAGACATGACTCTTGAGTGTAAAACTAATGATTGCGGTCGTGATCACGAAGATATTGTTGTTCATAAGCCATGGTTTGATCGTAATATTGACCAAAAGTCTGGTCGTTGTCTACTCTGTCGGTGTCAACAAATGCCTGACAGAGCAAGACTTATGGCAGGTATTAATGCATTCATTCATTCATTACTTATTACAGTTCGTTATTATTATTATGCATTCATTTATTTATTATTTAAATTGTTTTCTATTGATAAAGCACTCGATCTAATGAGTGATTCATCACAAGTCAATCTTTGGTTCTGTAATTCGTGCAAAAAAGTAATAGAAAAAGAACGCGAATCTAATTGTTCGGTAACTCTGAAAGTGAGGACAACTAATACTAATACTAATGAGTGTCAATCACTCACCGGAACCACTACTATATCTTCTTCGACATCAATCGCAACGCAAACAACGAATTCATCGTCAACCACAACAACTTCTACATCAATATCAGTGACGACAACCTCGTGTTCGTGTCCAATATGTAAGAAAAATGATGGACAACAACATGAAGACCTGCGTTCGTGTTGGCATTCACTCAAGTCCGCTGTTCTTCGCATTTATCGTGAATCAGGACTTGTTCTCAACCAGACATTTATGCAACAAAATCATATGGAATTAACTCTTCATCAGAAATGTCCGCTGCCTTCAAATGATAGACTTAAGGAAATTGTTCACAAGTGAGTCATTTAACTATTTATTTTCATTTTTTTTCCTCAATTCTGACAATTTATTATTTTATATTTTGTTGAATTCCTGAAATGCATGAATAGTTGTAAAGTATATAAAAATACCGGCACTTAAAATACCTTTTAATGCCTACGCATAGATTGTCACTCATTGACATGTATTCGTCCCACTTATACATCATTTTTAATAGATATCAATACAAATGTTCTAACTTTCAAATGAATTCAATTCGAACTTTACTCTAAAAATGAACTTTCATTGAGATTTATTGATCGAAATACATAGAAATGATAGAAAGACTCAATGCATGCACTCTTTATAACTTATTTAAATGAAAATAACATAAACTCATGCATATATTCTGTCGTTTGCATAACATTAACGTCATAATAATTGTAATATTTATGATAATTTTTGTTTCTAATATCTGACAGACTTTGTGTTCACGATCGGCATAAACTGTATCAATGCTTAGAAGCACAGGTGAGGCTATTTGTTGTTGAAATGCGTCTCAATCTTCTCAAGCATTTAGAGCACGGCTCTCAAGCTCTCTTTGAAGCGATGATAGACCAATACGGAAAGCTTTGTCGGGCATCTAAGAAAAGCGCACAATTCCTACAAGAATTAGAATCAAAGCATTTGCGAAAGTTCAACTTAACATGGGAATTCCTTAATAGAAGACTCTTTCAAAGCACTGTCTATAGCGATACTTTCATTAAACATGGATTACCAAAGTATTAATACATTTTATAATTCATTATCCATTCATTTATTTATTTATTCATTTTTTTATATGTCTTTTCACATGTGTTTTATTTAAAAATAATTATCTATAGACTGACGGCATTAACAAAAGATCGTTCACTTATCGATATGTACGCCAGATTTCTCAAGTTTGAGGACGAGATGACTGTTATATCAGTTGTTTGGCGAGAAGCCCAACAGTTTATCGATAAATATGAAAAAGTAATTTGTTTTTAAATTGTTTTCAACCGATAATGAAATTACTTATTAATAATTCTATAAATATTAATCACTTTTAATGACATCTATAGTTTGCTATTTTAAACAAAAAACGTGCGCTAATCAAAGAATGGGAACAATTCAGTGTCGAATGGGTTTTAGACGATCACGTTTCGGGTTCGGGTAAAACAAAATCGGGAGACAGTCCGATGTGCATAAAGAAGCCATCGATTGAGTGTTTAAACGCTCGGTTTCTCGAAGAACAAAAGCTTCTTAAGTCCGGCAAAAATATGCAGTCAGTGAACATTGCAGTTGAAACACAGTCTGCACTTCAAGAGCAGATGCTTTTAGCGGCTTATGGAGAATGGGATGCAATCGATATCAAAACTATATCTAATCTTTCGCCGCCTAATAAGCAGCTGAAGAGCGCAACAGCTTCTACACAGGTTGACATGTTATTAACCACTAAATCAAAATGTGAAACAAAAGTTTTGGACCATCAGGAAGAAGATGACTGTGAAGATGAAGAAGAGGATGAAGAAGAAGATGATGAAGATGTAGACGATGAAGAAGATGATGAGGACGACGACGATTCATGTTCTGATCAGAGCTCTACCACATCCACTTCAACCAGTAATAATCAAAGAGGAGAAGGAGGAAGAGTTTGTGATTGTTGTTATTGTGAAGTTTTTGGACACGGAATGCCAGCAGTGGCGCCCACTTCTAGAAATTATAATGAAATGAGAGAGAGATTACGTATGAGATTATCTAAAAGAAAAGCTGAAAAGTGTGAGAAAAGTGGAACCACTAATGCTATTGCTATTGAAAATAATATAAAACCTAAAGAAAACAATGAAGTCGAAGATAAAAGAGATTTGGAAGAATTAATCAATTTTATTAATGGAACAGATAATGGGGTTAAAGATAAGAAAAAGAAAGAAAAACAAAAGAAGAGGAAAGAAAAGAAAACAGATATTAAAAAAGAGAAAGAAAATAAACCGTTTTCTAATAATTCCAATACAAAAACTGCCGAAAATAAAAATCACAAATTAGATAAAAGTTGTGATCACTCAAAAGAATTGAATGAAAGCAATCATTGCCATCAAAATAACATTAAACTGAAAGAACAACAGACAGAATCAGATCATTTAGTTCATGATTCAAAAATAAATGATGAAATGAGTTTAGACTTATTGAGCAGAACACAAATGCGGACACATTCGGACACTCACTGTAATAGTATTAATGGTGTCAATAATGTTAATAATGTTGTCATTAATGGTAACCTAAGGAATAATAAGAACGGAAACAATAAGAAGAAGATTAAAATATCGAATGAGAAGAAAGAGGACATTAACATAAGTCAAACTCCGGTTCATATTCAACATCAAAACCTTACTGTCAATCATAATAAACTAAAAGAACAGTTGGTCTGCAATGGAATTATTCCTCACCACAAAACCAATGGCAACGTTTCAAATGGCAAACAATTACAACAAATTTCTTTATCTCCAGAAAGAGCCGATTCTGATATTAGACATATTAAGAGCAAACAAAATAAGATCAACAAAAATAAAAAGAAGAACAATTCAGATGAAACTCTATCTCCTGGTTTGTTATCTTTAATATCATTTCAAATTCAGTAAATCTGTTTCAATTCAGCATTTAATTAATTTATTCATTTATTTTTTTATTAGACGAGGTATTTATGCCAAAAGATATTGATTTAGATAATGGAGAACTCGATGAGTTTGAAAAAGAATTGGAGGCTTTCAAGAGGTTTGTCATCAAAATTGTTTTATTAATCGATAGAATATAAGAAACTTATGAGCTTTGGCCTGAATTCGAGCCTAATTAATGTCTGAACAGAAGCTTTTCTGTCTTATCGTAAATTTTCTCAATCATTTCAAAAGTTATTCATCAATTTGTTGCCAATAAATATAGGTTTCAAGTATGTTATGAAATGCTTTTATTATTAGAATATTATAAATACTAATGCGCTGAGACTTAAGTTATTTAAGTTTCAGTTTTAGTTTTATAAAATTCTTAATTTTGCATAAGTTTAGTTTAAATGAAATCTAGAAATTTATTTAAATCAAAACTACATTCAATTGCAAATCCAATGCATTCTTAATGATAATTGAATTTAATTATTATTATTTCAATTTATGCTTTAAATCCCATTTTCAAGTTTAAGCTCAAAGAATATCTTAATTAATTTTTGTTCTCGTTTTATCATTTATTATAATTAATGTTGAATTTGTACAATATTTTTAGGTTTTGTTTTAATTCTGTTCCATTGGCTCGAAAAGAGAAAGTGAACGTAAACTTGAAAGATATCATTATTAAAAAAAGGAACGAATAAATAAATATTATTATGAATTTGAATTTTATTGAATTGAATTTTGGAAATAGAGTTGAATGAAATAATGGCAAAACTATTGTGATAATAAAATATTGAAACCTTAAATCTATAAAAAGGTGAATTATATGACCGCTTGTAAGTTAATTTCACACATTTTTCATAAATATCTTAATCAGCCAATTATGAAAATATCTGTATTTGTTTATTAATTAATCCTAATTTAGAATAAAAATCGATATCATATTATGCTATTAGTTGTAATCAAAAGTATTCAACCTTTAAATGGTTTTTAGAATTCTATCCGTTTTTTAGAAGTTGTTTTGCTAGAAATTTATTTAATTTGAAGAATGTTGAAAATATCACAATAACAAACATTTGATTCATTTGGGCCTCAAATGCAATACCGGTTTTAGCCCTTCAGGCAAGTTATCAAAGAATGACCTAAGAATGTAAAGGGAGTATTGCTTAGTAATGGCAACTCTTATACCAATTATTTATCTCTTTTAAGTTAAACTTAATATCAAAATCATAGACTTCAAGTACTGAATCTCTTCATTTTTTTAATGATTAATTCTAATTAAAATGAACTTAAAAAGCATTGAGAATTGAAGTCTATACAAAGCTCTTCGAAAGATAATTTAATTTAGTAAAAATGACATGTAAATTATCAAAATTAGTGTTTCGCTCATAAACTCTATATTTCGTTCATTGACTTTTGGAATGTATTCGAAAATTTATTTTTATAGAAATGGATAAAAAAATTAAATTCTAAGCATAGATTTTAATCATTTTGATACAAATTTTAAAGAATAAATAAATATAATGTGCACTCAAGTGGCCTAAAATTTGATGACTGTTTAAATTGCAAAATCTATAAATAATATACAATTATTGTTGCGATGAATCAATCATTATTTCAAACTTACAACTAATATATTTATCACTAAATAATTTAAATTATTCTACATTAATATCAGAGTAAGTCTGAAACCACCACAACTGGTGTGCGTCGTCTTCATTACAATCAGTTATCTTCAAGTCTGCCTCACTTTGGAGTTTAGCGGTCGTTAAGCACTGACCTGTCGATACGTTAATAATTTGTCCGCCTTTAGTGTGTGTCCACAATTGTTTTTTCTTCTCTTCTTTTACAATTGTTGTTTTTCTTTTTTTAGCAAAAGTAATATCAATACATTTACTCATTTCAACGACATCTGAATTGTATTGAGCGGTTGCACAGCTCTCTTCACGTCTCAATTCACCTGAATTTGTGAGAGTAAACACTTGATTGGTATACACATCTCTCTCGAGATCAGGTGAACAGACATAGACTCCTAAGTTATGCGTTTTATCTTCGTCTCGATTTAAATTATCTAAACATAAGTTCGAAATACCGTTTCGCACAAAACCATATGCTTTACACTCCTTATCGAAAATAAACTTTTTCTCTGTGTAAGCATTTTCTAAATACCATTGAAATGATTTACAATTCAATTGTTTTTTAAGTTCTAAACGGGAAGAGAGGTCTCCGGCTTCCACTTTCTTCAGATCATTTCTATGCATAAAAAAGTACTTTTGGTAGTCATCCATCCAAACCTTTACTGTTCTTAATGTATTGATTCCATGAGTGTCTTTACCATTGAATGAATACGGATGATAATCACGAAATATGTGTCCGACATGACTGCAGGGGTGAATTTCGAGTCTTCCCCCGCATTGCCAAATACGAAAACTTAGTTCCAAATTCTCTCCGCCCCAGATCTCCATCGATTCATCATAAGAACCGATTTCAAAAAAGTACTCACGATTGATAGCGAAGAGTCCGCCGGCCATTGTTGGGCTTTTAGCTGCTTTGGTCGGGTTGTCCTTTGTTGATTCTTCAGGTATATCAATCCAAGTGAAGTGTCCGCTCCACGTAAACCCTCCCACTTGAAAATAATAAGGATTACCCGCAAAATATTCTAATGTCTTATCAGAAATGACATCAATTACAGGACAGATAACATTAGTTCGATCTTCTTTAATACGTTTAAGTAAAGGCTCTAACCATCCAGTTGTAACTTCACAGTGAGAATCAAGAAATACAACGACATCTCCTTTCGCTTGTTTCGCACCTATAATTCTGGCTCTAATAAGTCCTTCTCTTTTATTTAATCGAATTATTTTAACTCTATTATCAAAATAGTAAGAAATATATGAATCTAAAGGGCCTCTAAGTTCTGGTTTATCACTGAAGTCATCGACGAGAATGATTTCATTGAGCAATAGATCAGGAGTTCTGTTCCAAACCGACCAAATGGTGCGAATCAGTGCAGACCAGATCTCATTCGTATAAATCATAACAATAGAAGCCGTGCCTAAACTTTTTAATGAATAGACAAGTTTTGAGCACTCGTAAGGACGCGGGTCTGGAAGTGATCGGTTTGGACTAATTCTATCACTAATAAACACATCAAACGCACCCGTTTTGAACAGTTCTTTAGCTTTTTCTTTATCTTCACTTTTCTCTAACTTAACGGCTAATCCTTTTTCACCCCAACCACTGATCACTGGATTTAAACTATGAAACAATTGCCACTCTTTGGCACTCAATTTAATCACAGATGATTTCAATTTCTTCGGATGCGATAATTCGGACGATAATAAGGAAGTATTCGATGAATCGGAAGAATTAGTTCTTATTGTTCTCGAAAGTAATATAAAAATAGCGGCGATTGAAAAAAAGGCACAAATCATACGAATTATTGACATTTTATTTCTTCGAAATCGAAAAGTTGTTATTCTTAATAAAGACATCTTTTCTATTATTATTATTATTAATAAAACTTATTTATAATAATTCAATAAAAACTAATCACTCGTAAAATATTTTGCAGAAAAAATCTATTCGAAAATGAGATAAAATTCAGAGTTATTTTATAAACAAATTATAATAATTTATATAAATTTTTTTTTATTTGAAAAATGTTTACATTTCAATAGAGTGTTGAAAATAAATAAAATTCATTGAAATATAATTGTTTTACTTCAAATTTCGCACATATTTTCAGATCATTTCTTTTGTGTCAATAGTTTTCGAATAAAATAATTAATAAAAACAAACAATTTATAAAATATAAATTAAACTAAATTATAATAATTAACTAAATATAGAAATGATGTCAATCTATTCCACGTGTTATAAAATATATGAAGTCATTAAAAGAGGACATGAGTTATGACAACAAAATAAGTTTAAAATACTTGAACGCAAAGGAATTCAATACTCTTTTTCTACAAATAATTCGAAGCGAATGTATTGCTTTTTAAAAGTTATTTAAGTTTTAATGCAATTACAACTCTGATAAATAAACTGGTCTTTCACTAAAAAGCCGGCTAAACATGCATTCATTCATTACATCTCATAATTGTCTATTTAATCAATTTTTTCAAAACTAATTATGATCTCACGGTCTGTGACATTAAATACAATGCAATTCAGAGGTCGTTATTCTTCAATGATTTGTTTCATTTGAAATAAAAACTTTAATTTTTCGCACAAATAATTTTTATAAAAGAGTTATCAAACTTATGTCGAATAGGAATTAAAAGCGATAACTATTAGTACTTTCATTCCTATCATTTGAAAACTCCTTCAAAATATTTATTCAATGATTAATTGATATATTAAGACATATTAAAGTCAATGTAAAAACAGATACAATCGCTTTAAATAACCAAAAAACTAATTTCATTGAACATAACAGTACTTATAAGGCATTCACTGATTAATTGATAATTTTTTTAATACCTATTAATTATTAAGTGAAAACTTCTTTAAGAGTGTTTGTATTGAAAGCCGAAAGCATTCATTAAAATAAATTTTCAAATAATAATTTCTCTTGAATTACTGAAAATATAAACTGAGTCCTTTTCACATTCATACAGACCATGATTTCATGGCAGACGAAATCTCAAGTTTTTACTTTTAATAAATAAGTTGTAAAAATTTAATATAAAGTTGGAAAGAATTGAACTTAACTTATGAATTCAAATCAGTTTTATAAAAAAAAGGGTTAGGAATTCAAAGAAACATGTCGGACTTACATAGAAAATCGGCCCTCGGGTTACGAATCGTCTGAAACTTTTTATCTGGCTTAAGGAAGATTTTCTAAGACTTTTTTATCATTACGCGAAAATTGGATCTATTATAGGGGGCCGTATAAAAATTAAAACCCGGAAAATGTTTGAAAAATCATATCTTCTCGAAGCAATGAGATAATCGAAAAAAAATTTCGTATTAAATTATTTTATTTGAATTACTTTCAGAAAAAAATATTTTTAAAATTTTCATTCAAATTTTAATTGTAAAATTTGTTTTTTTAAAACTCAAAAATTTAATTCACCGTGTTGCCCATCTTGATCCCGCGAGACTTTTTATAATTTGTAAAAATATAATTGAAATTTTTCATGAGAAAATCTCGCGGGATCAAGATGGCAACACGGTGAATTAATTTTTGAATTTTAAAATTTTTTCCCCAACGTTTTATATAAATGGGAAAAATATGATATTTCTGTGTCTAATGCAATTAATAATTTAACAATTTTACATGAAAAAATCATTCGATTGTTTCTATTCGTTTAGAAGATACTGAATTTTTCCAATATATTCGATGATTAAAAAATTTATACTCTAAAAATTTTTTCCAAAATCAGAATTTAATTACATTATTTTCCAATAAATCTTACTAAATGTCGAATAATTTCGATCCGAAATATTATTTACAAGTTAATCAATAAATTGACAATAACATTTTAGGGATAATTACTTTAATACCGTACATTATTAAGGAAATTCATAATATATCTCATCCAGTAAACCAGTATTCATCAAAGATGATTATTGTTTCGAATCGTTTAAGTACAAATAATGGGCTGGAATTTGCTCACTACGCCCATTAAAAATTTCTCATAGAAAAGCATAAGTTCGGTTACTTGGCCACTGGCCTATTTTCGGAAAAATTTCTTCGCCTTTGCACCTTTTGAGATCATACTGAATCTAGAAATGATCTTTCCATAATTTACGTATTGAAAAAATGTTGCCGTAATTTATGGACAGGCCCTTTTGGGAAATATCTTGTCTTTGTGTTCCAATTGAGATCAAATGACACCAGTCTCGAGTCTCTATCATGTCCATGCACGGAAAAACATACTTTTGAATAATATAATATAGATATTTTTTCTATATATTATGCATCTCAAATATTTCATTAAATTTCAAACTAAAATGACTGATTTATAATTCCCAGTATTCATCAAGTGAAAAAAATGTGATAACTTTCATCAAATAATTGCTACTCAAATAATTCAAAATTTTGTCATAAAGGAGTAATTTTCCATTATGTTTATATTCCACATTCATAATTCTGATATTTTTTCGCCGGTTCACCCAATTAATAAAAAATCCATGATTTATTGGTATGATAAACCATACAAAAATAGGTTTTATAAATTCTTTTCTTTATTGTTCTGTAAAAATTGTTTGTAACCCCCCCCCCTTAAGCAGTTATTGGGTCGAAAATCTCAAATTTAAAAAAATAGATTATTAATAAATCGAAACATCTTAAGTGAAAATTTGAAAATTTTTTAAGGGTGTATAAAATTTGAAGTGAAGGCCGATTTTCAATGAAAGTCCTCCATGGTTCTTTTCATAGATAACGAAGTTTCAATTTTTTGTTTGAATTGTGTAAATGTTGGCTCAAATGAGAACTTCAGTCCATATTCACACAAAAGTAAATTTTCGTTTATTGGTGCAATTTATAAATTTGAATTTTCAGAAATTATTTCTCGAGTTCTAGATTATAAGTATAATAATTTCCCTATTATTTTTTCGTTTCTCAGTTTTCGGCGTAAAGCTTATGTTGCAATACGAGAGTCTATCTTTTATTATTGCTTTAAAACTATAGCTAAAAAGAAGTTAGAAAGAAAATTGATTTCAATTGCATACTCAGACCGATAGTTTTGAAAGTATTGTAACACAAGTAGTTCACAACACAGTATATTCTAAAGTTTAATCTCAGAATAACTCAATTTTTGGATTTAAATTATTCCTCTTGAAATTTGAATGAATGGTTGCATTTTACATAAAAATCAGAATTCCTTCCAAATTAAATTTTTTTTACAATAATACTCTGAAAAATTCAACTTTTCAGAATTTAATATTTCTGAGAAATTCTTTAATTATATGCTGTTTTATGAAAGTCTCAGCATTGAACACAAACTCAGGCCTTGAACGTGATTAAAATAATAATCAGCTAAGATACCAAAAAATCATTTTTCATTTAATAAAAAGTGCGACTCATTTGTATCTTATATATATTTAATCAATATTTAGGACAATCGTAAAAACTTGAAATGTATGTAAAGTCACGATAAACACAACCCGCATATATACGGACAAAATAAGGATAGTTTCAGATGAATTAAAGTTATTTTCAGTAAATGTGTGTTCAATCAATGCCTCTCAAAACTGAAATGAATATTAAATTACATAACTTGAGCTGACTTTAAAAGAACAATAGATTGAATAACAAAAGAGGAGGAAAAATAAAGTTTTTATTTATATTTTTCGTTCATTATTATAGAATATAAAGACTTTTGAAATTTAATTACTTTTTGAAACAGTTAATGATCTTTAATTGAGTCATTTCTATCTGTAATTCATAATAAATTAAACGAGGATTAAAAGTTTTGATCACCTCTTAAAAAGTCTATAAAAATAATTATTTGCAATGGAATTGAATGTTTTAAGCAAAAAAAGTGATTGTGATTGCAATGAAACAACTGAAGAAACAGAGACAAGACTCATACCGAATAAACCGATGGCAATAAAGGCCGCCTGGAAGTCATCTAAAATATTTGAACCTTATTCAGTCACTTATGTTTCTCCACAACCAATCGATAAGTTTAATTTTATTTGTATAGTTCTATTTTTTCAAGGGATTGGAGTTTTCTTACCGTGGAATATGTTCATTAATGCGGAAACTGTAAGTTAACTCAAACTTGAAACTTATTTTCCCAGTTCTTATAACTTTAAGTTAGTCTTTACTGAATTAAGTTAACTTTCTCACGAACTCAAAGCTCATATCTATAAAACTATCAAATAATTTATATAAAAACTTAATAAATATCATTAAACTTATCTTTGAAAATATAATTTGAAAAACGAGTTCCGAATTGATTGCTAAAAACGATTTCATTATTCACAGAATACAATTAATTAATTAATTAATTTGATCCACAAACAGTATTTTCGTGACTTTAAACTGAATGTGATTAATGCAAGTGAAGTCAATTTAGACAATGAAAAACACTTCTTATTCTACTTCGGGTTTACAGCAAATCCTTCTTCAGTTATCGCAATGGGATTTAATCTCCTCTTACCGATTAGGTATACATAACTATTATTACTGCTTATCTATGTTTATGCATATTCTTATTCTGTTAAAATGTAAAAATATTAAAACAATATTAAGTGCTCATTCATTAGCGAAATCAATATAATTATATAATAAAAACAGAAATATTTTGATACATTTGATATATGCTCTTTAGAACTCAAAAAGTACTTTTTTGAAGAAATCACATAATTAAAGGGACCAAAAATAAAAGATAGTAAAATGTTTACATTAGTCATAAAACTTTTGAGATATGAAAATGTTATCTGTTAAATCCGATTGAAAAAGTTCAATCTAAGTTTGAACTTCAATTCAATGATAAAAAACAATAACAAAGTT
>JAQFXV010001455.1:0-13474 GCA_034694065.1 Camisia spinifer | reverse complement strand
AGTTTTAATGCTATTTTCGGCATTTTTACAATAAACTAAATGAGTATTGATATAAATATTGCACTTTGTTTTGAATTCAACTCGAACTTATGGATCAATTCTTATACAACATGCTAAAAAGTCATTTATAGTCATTTTACCTGAAAATAGTCTCTAACCCCCCAAATAGTCCCTAATAGTCTTTTATAAATATGGTTTAATCGACTCATTTTGATGTGATTCGAACTCATATTAGACTTTAATCAAGTCTAAACCTCAAACAAAAAATAGGTTAAATACTAAAAAAACTAAACTTAGTTATCAGATAAGAGATCAGTTGTTGCTTTGATGCCATCCTTATTGAATTTAATTATCTAATAAAAAAATAGTTAGTTAATTATGACTAAATTTTTTTCCTTTCTATTTTGTTTGCTTAAGCGTAAAATAATTTTTTATGAATCATTTCTACTTTAATCAACATTTCGATATAGAATTTTTATACAAATATTTTATGTAAATTTAAAGTCTTCTGATTCTGATGAAAATAAATTAAAAATTAAACTGATGGTAATAATGATTATGAGTAGAGTAACCCATTATTCAACATTTATATGTATTGAATGCCTTTAACTATTAATTCTATAGTTTTATTCTCAGTAAAGCTTAACTAATGTTTTATTTCTAACTAATATTGATTCATATTTCTAAGCATTTCTGCATTAATTTTCAAAAATCTTTATCATTTTAATAATTAATTATTGTCACGCTTTAGTTATAATTCAATTTATATAAGTGTTATTCAAATGCAATAAAATCTCAATAATATAAAGAATTTGAAATTGAGTTCAAATTTTTCATAACTCATAATCTATAATAAGCTAAGAGTATATAAATATAAGAATCTTAAAACATTTTATTTAAACTAATTGAAGAACAAATCATTTAAAATTATATAAAGAGATAGTATTATAATTAGTATTATTAAAAAAGATATTTGTAAAGAATAATAATTATAATTCAGTTTCAATAAAATTAATTCAATTCTCCATAATTAGATTGAAAATTATTGATTAAATAACAGATAATTGATTCACATTTTAATAAATAATGATTCAATTTTCTAATCATTAAATTCTTTATCAATCTTTCATTTTTATCATTGTGAAAATCGATCGTATTTTCATATCAAAAGGTGTTTTCTTCAACTTCTTCATAATTTTTGTGTTTCTTTTCCATGAATAGGATAATAGCCAACACGCATAACAGTACTGAAGTTGAAGAAATAGATCCGACTATAAGGCAGTTGCACCACAAATACTTTGATTCCTTCTCATTATCACTCTATTCGAGCTCTTTGATAGCTATGACTGCATCTGAAGCCTATTCCATAGTTAGCTTTCTTTTATTATCAATCAATTTCAATACATTTTTGGAATTAGTTTAAACAGTTTCTGAGCAGAAATCATGTCATTAATTAATAGAACGTCTTTAGAAAATAATATTTCCGTATTATGACTAGTTTTCTAAGTCTTTATTTATGAAAAAGTTTCTCAGACTTATAGATAAGAATTAAATAATTGATAACTCCTTTAGATAAGACTTTTTAAGAACTAGTTTTCAGGTAAACTTGAGATAAATTCTAAGTTAAGAAAAGTTTTCGGTTAATTATTTATTTTTCTTATATCTTCAGTACTTCCGATCAGTACTTGTTTTTATACTAATCCTCATATTCTGTTACTTATGAGGACAATTGTCTTCATTTTAGTCTTCAGGTAAGTCGTAATCAATCATAACTGTCTCAAGAAATATGTTCTCAGTATTATCTGTATTCAGAAATTGATATGACTTTTCTGTTGAGTTATGATCGGAATTAATGCTTAAAGTATAGATTTGAGGTCTAAACCATTTTACTATAGACCTCATGCCTAATAAAACCTTCAAAAGCCTTAAGCAAAGTATTCAATTGTTCAGTTATAAATATTAAATAATAATGAATCATAGTTAGAATCAGAAAATATATGAATTTTTATCTATTTATTTCATTAATTTGTATTGAAATCTGGATAAATAAGTTTATCTCATATTTATTTTGTTTTGAATAACATTGAAATACAATGAATGCTAATTAATTAGATAATTAAAATTCGATTAACATTTTTAAAACATTGAATGTCTATTGATTTAGAATTGAACAAAAGAAAATATCACATAAGAATTCATGAGAAACTTTGCTCAGCTTCATAGTTATTAAGTATAAAATGCGAATGAATTAATTTCATTAATTAATTGCAGAGAACTGTTTAGAAATTAAATTAGATTGTGATTGAAAGTAATGGCGAAAATAGCAGTTTATTTGTTTCTAGCGTTAATCATGATGACAATGTTTGTTGAGGATGGTGAAGCTAAAGAAGATATGGCGAAAGGGATGAAGGATAAGTTGAAAAAAGGGGAAGAAATGGTGAAGAATGCTGTGGGAAAGATTGGGAAAAATATTGTGAATAAGATGACTGGAAGCCGCTAGAATCAAGTCGGAAGCTAAAACTTGTTATTTCAATTCAAAGCGATACCAAATTCAATATTATTTTATTTCAATTCTTATTAATATGAAATTAATTATAAACAATATTCAATGTAATTCGAATTGAATTATCAAATATTAAAAATAGTTCGTTAATTATGGCTATATTTGACTTTTTGTTTGTTTAGTCATAAAATAGAATTTGATAGGAATCACTTCGACAGTATTGATTATCCAGTGCTAGTCATTATTATGCAATCGATTTTCAGAGTTCAACTTAAATATGTCAATAATCAACTTGAGATTCAATGAAAATTACAATTTTTAGAATCAAATTATGGTCTCATTATATTGTATTATATTTCTGTTTCTTCTTCTTAGAAATTCTCAGTCCCGGACCTGAGGTCTATATCAAAGACCTGTACCCGCATTTCTAACCAAAGACTCGGACCTGGACTCTCACCTTAGGAGCTCAAGACCTCAGGTCCCCGGTCTTTAACCATCTTGAGGTTTGAACCCACTCATCATTACTTTAGACTATGTCTTAAAAATCTTTAGACTTTAGACTAGTCCAAAGCCTAAAGTCCAAAAATTAGAATTAAATGACGTAATTTATATTATTTAAAAACTTTTTTCTGTGAATTTATTATTCAATTGAGAAATCATTAGAACTGAGGGAAAGTTTTCAGAAATTATTGAAAATAAAGTTATTATATTTAGAATCCTTTTGAAATTGAATTATATATAAGTGTCCACTACTTGTGTCCATTCGTTCCCGAGGAATACATTTTTGAGTTCATTCTAATCTTCAAATTAAAAGTTATTTTGATTTGAAACAAAAGTGAACGTAATTTATAGTCTATTTGTTTATTATTTTATGACTTGAATTGAGAATTCATTTTGAAATCGAATTCATTTAAGTCTTAATACAATTGAATTTAATTAATGTTTAAATAATGGATAAAAATATAAATAATTCGGGACTTTATTATCGAAAGACTTCACCAGAAATTACATTAAAATTATGGCAAATATTAGAAGAAATCGATTCAGAAATGAGCGAAAAAGATTTCAATAGTTTATTGATAAATAAAATGAAAGATTTATTAAATGAGAAAACGTTTGATTCGAATGAATGCAAAAAATTAATATCGAATGCAATCAAAGACAAACTTATTATTGAAGACAAAAGTGATTCTCAAAGACTTTTAAGGTTTGAATTCATGTTATTTTGATTTAAAAATTATTATTTAATTGTTTTCTTCATTGGATTCTATTTTAGACATGAATTGAAACCAGTTTTTGAACTCATATTTATTTAACATTTAATTAATTGAATAATAATTTAATAATTAATTTATTTATAGATTTAAACCATGTTTTGATCGCTTATTATTCGGAGAATTAACTAATGATTGGTTTTGTTTTGAATGTCATTCTTGTGATGACAAAGAATTAGTTATCAATTGTTTGACATGTTTTCGAACATTTCATACAAAAATCGATTGCATTAAAGATTCAATTATTAAACAAGAGTTTAAATGTATTTATTGTTCAAAATATGATTCAATCGATAATTCATTGCGTATTAATTGTATTGAAAGACAAGAATTGAATAAATTGTTCGAAATATTGCTTAAAAAGTTGGAAAAATCGATCGAAAACTTTGATATTTATAAAGAATATTCAATCGGAGAAAACGAAAAGTCAAGAGTTTTGATATTTAAATATTTAGATTTAGAAACAATTAAAGAGAAAATAATATCTCAAACATATAATAATATTATAGAACTTGAAAACGATTTCAAGCATTTTATCCATAATTTCATGGTTTTTAAGATCAAAGGTTTGAATATAGGTTTCGATTCATATATAACTCAAGAGATATCAGAACTGAAGCGATGTATTGATTGTTATAATCATAAGAATAATGAAGAGTTTGTTAATGAAGAGAATCCTAACGAATGGTTTGTGAGAGTCTGTAATCCTCCGCACGAATTAGTTTTCGCGAAGTCAGGATTACATCCCTTTTGGCCCTCAAAAGTACTTCAGATCACAGATAATGGCAATAAATATTTGGTTCAATTCTTTGAAAATAATTTTTATACCGATTATGTCTCAAAACATAATATAAAACCTATTGATTATAATTTTGATGCCAAAAAACTTAAATCAAAGCCAATGAGAGAATCCATAAAACTATTAACTATTCATTTGAAAAAATTACAAGATTTGGGTTTTGATTATGAAAATCGATTCCAAAAAGCGATCAATCGTTTTGAGAAATTGAAAATTATTGAACCGATTGTTGATATTGTGAGTTATTTTTCAATTTATTTTATTTTTTAGTTAGAATTTAATGTAAAACTGATTTTATTTTTAAATCAAAGCCATCGACGAGTCGTCTCACAAATGATTGCAATCAAAGTCTCAATGCTTTAGAAAATGATAATGAAATGGATTTCTCGCAAAATGTAATGAATTATTGTATTTATTTAACTGTAATTAAAATATTGACATCTTTTTTAGTCAAATGAACCGTCGGTTAAACCAAAAATCAGAACAAACGCTAAAAAGTGTAAAAATAACAGCAATAATACTGAACCAAAACCTGGAATGAGTTCGAAATCAGCTGAAAATTCAGTTAAAACTAATGAATTCTTATATTTATTTTACTGTAATTTAAATATTGATATATTTTTCAGACAAACGAACCGTCGCTTAAACCAAAAGTCAGAACAAATATTAAAAATAGTAAAAACAAAAGCAATGAAAATGAACCAAAAGCTGAAACGAGTTCGAAATCAACTCAAAATTCAGTTAAAACTACGAAAAAGTCTTTGACAACAACTATAACTCGAGTGCCGACAGAAAAAGGTTTTGATTAATATTTTTCAGTTTAATTTAATTTTTAAATATTTATATTTATTGTAATTTTATTTAACTTTCAGATGAATCGAGTGATGATTCAGATGAAGACAATCCCGAAAGTAAAGCGTTCGACCAATTTCTTAAATCCGATCATATTTCAGGTGAATTGAAGTATAAATTGTGTTCTTTTATTCTCCAAAGTTTTGCCTCAAAATTGAAAATTAATTAAATTTAATTCTCAAACATTTCATACATTATTTTAAATTCATTTTTAATTAATTTGTATTCACATTAACTTTAATTTATAACTTATTTTTTATTTTTATGAAATAATTATATGTTTATAAAATGTTTCATTCATTCTATAACTTAATAAACAAAATAAATATTTCTTCTGATTCTAATGAAATTTTTTTAAAAATTTTAAATATCTCTCATATTATTGTATTAATAGACGAAATAATTTTCATAATCTTTATTTTCCTCGATATCTAAAGATAGAAGTAATTGAAAAATTGCTGTAAACTTATTTAGAACTTAATTATCTATATTTTGTTTATCAGTTGAAAAGAAATTTGGAAAAAGTTGATCTTCAATGAGAAGTTTAAAAAAATTAATAAGTTTTATGAAGTGTCCAAATCAAACCACATTTAAAATCTGATCGACTTAAGGAAAAATTATTTCTTAATTTGTGAAATTATTTTTAAACAAAAGACTCTATGGATACAAATTTTGATTTAATATTTAAGAACTTTTCACTTTGAATGAATTTGATTTGATTTTGTTGAAAATTGAGAGAAAATAATTTAAAGCCTTAACAATAGATCTTTCAGATTTTATTCTTTATTTTCCCATTTATTTACCATAGATGTACTGCAATGTAGGAAAGTGTGCGCATTGGGTTTGGATAATTAGAATTGCATTTAATGTAACGATATATTGACTTAGAATTGAAACAATGAAAATAATATTACGTAAATACTCGTCAGAAACTTTGCACAGCTTTTTACTTGTTTTGTATGAGAGATGAGTCAAATAATTGTGAAAAACTGTTTAAAGGATTTTCAATTATATTGGGATTGAAGATAATAATGAAACTTATTTAGAACTTTATTATCTATATTTTGTTTATCAGTTGAAAAGAAATTTGAAAAACTTAATCTTCAATAAGCAGTTTGAAAAAAAAATTAAGAAGTTTTATGAAATGTCCAAATGAAAGGGCATTTAAAATCAGATCGACTTAAGGAAAAATAATTTCTCAATTCATTCGAGAAGATGTTTCAATTAATTTATGACATTTTTTTACATGTCATACAATGGATACAAGTTTTTACTTTAATTTAACATTTAAAAACTTTTCCCTGTGAATGAATTCATGAATTTGATGTAATTTTGTTGGTAATTGAGAGGAAATAATTTAAGGCCTTAACCAGAGATCATTCAGATCTGATTCTTTATTTTTCCATTCATTTATTATAGATGTATTGCAATGCAGGAAAGTGTGCGCATTGGGTTTGGATAATTAGAATTGAATTAACATAATATTTTATACAGTATAACATAACAATTCAATATATTGACTTAGAATTGAAACAATTGAAATAATATTACGTAAGCACTCGCCAGAAACTTTACACAGCTTTCTACTTGTTTTGTATGAGAGATGAGTCAAATCATTTATTCAATCAATTGTGAAAAAATATTTTAAGGATTTCAATTATATTGGGATTGAAGATAATAATGAAAATGAGAGTTTCATGTCTTCTAATTATGCTGATGATTGTTAAAGAAATTGAATCGATAGAAAGTTCAGTGGAGAAAGGATGTGAAGCCGTAACCAAAGCATTTGATATGCTCGAAAAGCCCGCTTGCATGAGAGATATGAACTGTTCAGTTTGCAATTTTGTCAGAGACGTGAAGGAAGGAAAGGTGAATGTTTGTATGATAACACAAGCGCAAATCAAAACTATTATTCCATCGTTGACAAAATGCTTGATGAAAGAAGACCAAGCAAGTTGTGTCGATGATGTTTATGAAAAGTTCAGCAAAAAAGCCTAAAAGTCGATAATATTTTTATTGTTAAAAGTAATATAAAATTCACAAATGTTGTAACTAAATTACTAAGAATATAATACGAGAAATTTTTTGCAATATTCAGTTTAAATTTTTTATATACCTGTATCTAAAATTGAATATTGTTGATTAATTACGGCTAACATATTTTTACTTTGTTTACTGATTAAATGAAAAGCCTTATGGCAACTGTCGTTATGAACAAGTAGAATATGCACTCTTTTCTTAAAGTTATGAATTAATTGAAATACTGAAATTAAAAAATTTGCAGATCAAATTTATGATTGTTTAATAAATAAAAATAAAAATAAATTAAGCAAGAACAATTTTGCTATAAATTAATCTGTTGAAATAACATTATATATCAATATGATCATGTCTACGGCCATATCACGCTGAAAGCACCGGTTCTCGTTCGATCACCGAAGTTAAGCAGCGTCGAGCCGGGTTAGTACTTGGGAGGGAGACCACCTGGGAATACCCGGTGCTGTACACTTTTATTTTATTTTTTGGTTTAAGCTTTAAAGATATTTATTTTGTATATCTCAGAAATATTTCGAATTCAATGATTTGATTCTTACGAGTTAGTGCTGAGACTACTTGAAACTTTTAAGCAAATGATGTAAATAATGATTCAATCAACAATTTTCTGACTAAATAAGTGGAAATACCTAATGAGGAAATAATTCAATATAAATCAATCTGTGGAGGGTTAATAAATATATTAAACTTAATATTTGTCGAATTTTGAAATGGTTTGCAAATTTGGAAGTAATCATATGTGATTGCGAGTAAAGATACGAGTTGCGGTGGTTAAAAGATTAAGATAAGAGATAATCCAATCCGCAAGACGTGACAAGATTCAATTATTTGAAGAATCGCGAGACGAGACAAATCATTATTAACCGAAGTGAGACAAGACGAAATCGAGATTCGAAAATAACAAATTCTCAACTCTATTTTGCACTTTAATTGTTGAGTTTTTTCTCAAATTTATAAAAATCCTAACTCAAATTTCATTATTCAATCTCATTCGAATGATTATTCTTGTTTTACATGACATTGAAAAATATTTATGTCTTCTTAATTAGATTATTTGAATAAAAACATTTTTCAACAATTGAACCAATAAAATACTATTACGTAAGTACTCGTCTATAACTTTGCACAGCTTTATATTTATAGTTGATTAGTATAAAAGATGAGCGAAATAATTTACCTAATTAATTGTGAAGAATTGTTTATAGGAATTCATTTGAATTGTGATTCAAAGTAATGATGAAAATGAAAGTTTCATTTATTTTAACGTTAATAATGTTTGCAATGATTGTAAAAGAAAATGAAACGTTAGGAGATTCAAACGAGAAAGGATGTAATTTGAACAATATATTTAAAATGCTCGAAAGGCCTGCTTGGATGACAGATGTTAATTGTCCAGTTTGCAAATTTATCAATGACGTCAAAGAAGGCAAAGTGAATCTTTGTATTAATACATCAGACAAGATCCCAACGATTATAACAAAATTGCTAAAATGTTTGAACCTATTGGACGGAAACTGTGCCAAAAAGGCTGTTCAAGATCTCAAAGATCAATTGGCAACGGCTAAGAGTACGTAATCCTTTATTGATAAAATTAAAACTAAAAATAATCGTAAATATTTGAATTAAATTGTTAATATGAGAAACTTTTAGCAATATTCAATGTAATTTAATTTGATGCATATCAAATTAATAATAAATATTTTGATTATTTACGGCTTACTTTGATCTTCTCATCTCTAATTTCATTGTTTACGCATGAAATAAAAACCTAATGGGATTTAATATAAACTGCGAGATCCTGTCGCTGATGAGTTGTATATTAAGCACACATTTGTGTTAAACTGTAATTACGATTCAGGAATTCAACAACTCTCAAATCTAGTACCTGTATGTGTCACTTGTTTTTCTTGTTTATTAAAAATAGAATTCCTATATTAATAAATTAAGCAAGAAATAAGTTTATATTGTAGATTATTTGGTTGAAATAACATTTTATAGCAGTATGATTATGTCTACGGCCATATCACGCTGAAAGCACCGGTTCTCGTTTGATCACCGAAGTTAAGCAGCGTCGAGCTGGGTTAGTACTTGGGAGGGAGACCACCTGGGAATACCCGGTGCTGTAGACTTTTTTCACTGATTTTTCCATTTCATTAAACGTTCAAATTTAATCATGGTAATCTGTGTTTCCAGTTATATTCCAAATCTTATTCAAATACAGACAGCTCAACTTTTCCAAAATTCCAACTGGTTCATATTTTTCTCTTTAGAACGCCTGTCATAAAACACAATAAATTATCCTTTAAAAAGTAGACTTGCTCAAATTTGTTCTATAGCTTATCCCATATTTCCCCGATCCTTCAAATCATTTTTTTGAGATGAGACCAAGTGATTTAATTGTTATTTTTATAATTGAATTATCTTAGTTTTTTAATTAGTTGAATAGTTCAAAAGTGCTTTTGTTGTTTAGTTAAATAACCCTCTAATCAAGTTAGTAGAAAGCTCTAAATCATAATAACTTATTTTATCAATTTATTTAACACCATATTCGCAACACAGACTCTATTTTATATCATTTCATTAATTTTTAAATTATGTATTCATTTGGTTGTTATAACATTATTATTATTAATGTGGTTAAAGAAATTGACGTAATCGTTAGCATTGAAAATATTGAAACAATAGTCATTTCAATCAAATGTCAATACAACTCTCTTTTAGGAATATAAAACCATTTGTATATTCAATGGAAATGAAAAACATTCTGAATCAGAATTTTCATCCATACTTTAGTCGAAGGGCAAAAATTGATGTCTCGATAGTCTTCTTTTTAAAAGTTACATAAAATTGAAATTCGAATGTTAATGCTATTTGAACTGAGTGTATGTGATTAAATGGGATTTAGCTTTCGATAATAGTTTAAATAAAATGTTTCTTTCATATTACAATATTTGACTAATTTATTTGAATTTTCGAGTTTTGATTATTGTTCATAAAATTTACCTGTCATAGAGTTATCAAATTTTGCATCAAAGTTGACAAAGTATTATATACTCAAATACTTGAAACTTTTTGATAGTTAAATTGTGAGTGTATGTAACTTAAGGGCACACTTTAATGGTATTTAATAATAACCCTCACATTTTACTCGTTTCAATTAAGATTTAGGTTAACACTTATATGAAAATTACGAAATTTAGTTCCTTTTATGTGACATTTGAAATAAAAAAATCATCCCTTTTATTAATACTTAAATTGGGTTTTATATGCTATACAAAAGCTTATTATATTCACTAAAATAGTTTGATGCACGCGTTGGCGAAATATTTGACGAAACTTAATAGCTTTGCATAAACTCATAAACAAATGTAAATTAACTTTTATATTGTTTAATACTTTATTCAATGTACTTATAAAGAAATTTAGATTCAAGACATATATTTTATTCGATCAAAAGTTTTCTATAGAAATACTATTTTAAAATATTGAGTAAATAAAAGTTATTATAATTAAAACAGTAGAAAATAAGAAAAAAAATCTTGCAAAAAGGCGTATATAATCCTGAAATTACATTCAAATTTTTTATCATAATTGAAAAGCTCCTAAATTTTTTGTAATAAGTGGTATAAATTCTTGATAAACAATAAAAGGCGAGAATTCGAATGAAATTCAATTCAATAAAATGAATGATCCATAACCTATAACAAAAACATTCAAGTTTAAATCATAATCAATAATTTCAATTCAGCAAAAATATTCATCTGATGAAAAAATTGAATTTACAACTAATAAATACTTACTATTTGTTATGAATGAATATATTGAGAGAAAATATAACGAATACAAATCATCAGTATTTGAAAATGATATAAAGCGCGTGAATAATCCCAGGAATGAACCCAAGAATCGTGAGTGCGATATTGATGAGCTAGGTTAATTACAAAAAAATCAGATTTGTTTCAACACAACTAACAAATATTTTCACATCAATTGTCACAAAAGATATTCTCTGATTCTCACAACTTGTCAAAGATTACTTAAGGTTAAAAAGTCTAAGAAAAGACTAAACTCTGATATAGACTCAAAAATATCTTTTACACATTAGAAAAGAACTAATTTAAAATATCAAGGATTAAAAGGGAAGAGTTTTCCTGTATTTAAAAAATAACTTCCTCTCCGCTTATCATTAAATCATTGATTGATAAATAAATGATTGAATTAATTTTAAACTTGAAATTTTGAATGAAAATAATGAGTTGCGGAAATAAATTTGAAGCATATAAAAGCTTCGCATGATATATAAACAGTGGAGTACTTTCAAAGTTTAATATTTGGTGTATTGAAACACTATTGAAAACAATAGAAATAAACTCTCACCAGATCAACACCACATCCCTTTTCCGCCAATACTCCCAATGGAGGCAATATTATTGCTAATATGATTTTACAGATATCAGTACAAGTGAACGGCATTTTTGCTTCGATTTAAGTTTCTGTGTCCTTAATCTGTTCAAAAGTAACAATAAAAAATCATTAGCTTATTGAAAAATTGATTTCTCTTCAGTAACTACAGTTACAAAGTTTATATTTTCTTCCGCTTATAAGAGAAAAAATTCAAGTTTTTTTCATTATGAAAAATTGATTTCTCTGTATTAAAAATATTAGTTTTAATTTGCTTAATGTCTTAGTAAATAACTTCTCCTGTTGACAATTTTTACTCAATTTCTCATTTAAATAAAGCATTTTTCCATTTTTAATAAGTTATAAAAGACTAGCCTCGGAGCCCGTGCTAAAGCACGTTCAAAATTTAGGCATATCCATAAATTACGTCTTTAAAAATTTCGACGTAATTTATTAATAGACCCCATCCTGCACCTCCTCAGGTCATACTGGTTCTAATGATACCGGTCTTATGTCTGTATATGCCTTATAATAACTGTCTATCAAAAGTTTTCAAAGGATAATATTTTAGTTTAAAAAATATAAAGCTTATCAGTCGTCAACTTCTTAATCGAAACTCGAAGATAAGAATTGGATTAATAAACGAATATTATTATCGGTTGCTAAAAAATATTATATTTCCATTTAACCAAATATTATTTCAAAACGCAAAATAAAATTTTTCATTCTCTGAAAATGCACTCATAATTCACTAAAAAGTTTGAAAACAAATAGCGTTTAATTTTTTTTAATAACCAACAAAACAAATATAATGAAAATGAAACAAGAGTTTTAACAACATTTATTCAACTTTTAATTTTCTTAAAAGATTTAATTTTTTCCATACCTCAAAATATTCAAAATAAATAAACAATAATTTATTCTTTAAAAATTGAATTATTCTTATAAAGTATTTAATGAAAATCAACTTATTGTGAGCATAAAAAAATGTCTAAGGATTCAAAAAACAATTTCATGAGCTTTGAAATGAGAACAACTCAAAAAATTTAGGTTATGATCAAATTGAAACCTTGAGCAGCATTAAAAAGGAATTTCAAAACATTCAAATATTTTAAATATTTACTTTCACCGATAGCTTGAAATACAAAATAATATGAAAAATTAATATTCAAAACATATTGATTCTAAAATAATTAATTAAATTTTTAATTTGATATTTAGAAACAAAAACCTCAAATCAGAAATATTTTAGAATTTTTACTTAAATGACAAAGATCCTTATCATTTATCATAGACTTTGATGATTATATGCTTATCAAATGCAATCTTATTGCGTTACTGAATGAATAATTCATTTGAAATTTGATAAACAATTTTTTTACTGGAAAAAACGCGAAAAAGAAGAAATTCAATCTGTTTCTATGCAAATACCAATTCAATGTCATTAAAATTATAATTATCAGTATATCTATAAACCTATCTTTCTATATATTATTTCATTCACTATATGGCGTTTGTCTGGCAAAAAGAGCCTTAATTTATAGGTTAGGTTTGAAATAAGTTAACTGTCTTATCAATGCATTATAGTTA
>JAQFXV010001454.1:0-13479 GCA_034694065.1 Camisia spinifer | reverse complement strand
AACTTGCCCCTATAGTATCTGTAGTTTAAGTTCTTCATATCATAAAAGGGACTTAAGCTCAGTTGGCGTTTGTCTATCTTTTTAGGCGTCTCTCAATTATAAACATTTTTATCCAAAATTAGATAAATCTATAAAACTAACTAAAAGTTCATAACATCGAAATATGATATATTCATAATTAATAAATATTTATAATAAAAGTCTTGCTTTTGATAAACTTTCTCTTATTTTGCATTTGCATTACTATCAAAATTTATTGCATATCAAGTTCTAGTGTTTATTTTTCTGGTAAAAAACCAGTTAATTCTTGTTTTCATTTGACTTTTACAGAACTACTATTTCTCTCGCCTTTTATTATCATTTGTTTACATATTTATAGCATATAATCAGTTATTTTTTTTAATATTTTCCTCTTTCGTGTCGTTAACCCTTTTATTACATATTCTTTTGGAATTGAAATTCTTTTTTCCCGTTGGGTTCAAAAGTTTTTTGTTTTATTTCTTTCAACTTTTTATTCTCTGTCATTATTAAACAAATTAATATTTGTCAAAAACTTTATAACTTTTAGATATTATAATAATATTTATCACTTTATTATATCAGAAGCCAATGAGAGCATGTTTTAGTTTTATTCTTTCTTTTAATTTTTTAATGTTTTCGTACAGTCATTGCCATTAAGGAGTTGCAAATTATTCAAAGATTACTTACCTGTAAAACATTCTCTATTCTATGATATGGAAAAACTTGTTATGCACTAAAGTATATGTATGTTTAGATAAATATTATTTCTGGCGACGAATGAGCCTTATATATAATTATTAGACAGAGCTATGTTATTATCGCAAACTTTTTTATTTTCTTTACAATAACACGAAATGAGGCCGAACCAGAAAAAACTCAATCTTATTAATCAAAGTTTTAAAGTTCAAAATACTATTTCGGAAATCTTTTATTAAGTTGTAATCAGTTTTTTCCACTTTTAAAAGTAATTTTATGAAAACCGAAATAATCTTTAATGACTGACAATTCAATTTAAACCTTAAGACAAATGAGAAGTTCAAATGAATGTATTATATATTAAACTTATTTGAATTTTATGCAACATTTTATTGTTTTATTTGAATTAATTTTGAGTTTTGTTTAGTTATATCATGAATTTGATTATTATTTTATTGTCAAAAATCATTGAGTATTCAATATTTCACTTTTGAACTCATATTAACTTAAGATTTAAAATCTCTAATTAAGTTGAGGTCACTTTTGAAGCAAAATTGAGGAAAGTTTTGATGATATAAACTAAAAACATAAACCGCTTTTCAGTTATGACAAGAAAAAATTAGAATCATTGCTATATTATGCAAAAAGGCTATAAAATTTTATTTATCCACTTTCATAATCCAAAAACTGCTTATTTATATGCAATCTTTTCCTAATTTCTAACTCTTATCAGTTATGAATCATAATCTTTGAAAACAAATTTAAATTAATAAAAAATGAAAAAAATATTAGATTTTTCACTTATAATATTTCAAAAGCTTATAAACCGGGAAAAATGCAACTTTTATTGCATCAAATGTTCTCTTTTCAGCTAAAATAAATTCAAAGAATGACAGATTAGGCACAAAATTTTTAGAATAAATTTTAACAATAAAAATAAAAAGATATTCTGAACTCATGCAAAGTTGATTACAATTGAATTACGACTCAAAAAGTTTAGCAGATCTGCTATGGATTAAACGAATCGCATGTAACATGTCTAACATGTCTCAACTTTGATTACAATGTCGAGGAGAAACACATAATCATTTTCAACTTAAGTTATCTCATATTTATTTCTTAAAAATTACTAAAATCTTCTCCAAATTTCATATTTTCCTCAAATGTTCTAAATTGAGATCAATTACTTCCCAAAAAGTTTTTTAATCATTCACCTCTTGGGAAATATAGAACTCATTCTGTTTTTATACCTAACTTTCATATTAAGAAAAATGAAATCGAAAAAGTTTATCATTCGTATAGAAACCATATTTTCAACTACAAAAAACAGAATTTTTCATTAAAATAGAAATTAATTTACTTTCGAAACTTTTTTATCGTGAAATTCGATATAAGTTTTGAAAATAATAATTTAATTTGTTTTCTGGAAATTGAAATTTAATTTTGATGACAAAAAATAGGCATCAGCTCGACATCAGTGCACATATTTAGTTAACTTATCGCGCAATGAATTTCTTGCTTCTGGTGGTGATCCTCAATGGTTACAGGGATTGGATCACATTCCGCAAAAGTTGAAAGATCTGAACCAAATCAACAAATTGTTGGCACATCAGCCGTGGCTCATAAATAAAACACATATTGAGGTAATTTAATACTCAATTTTGATCACATTCAATATCTATTTCTTTCTTTATGATTAACTCTAAGCGTCCTTTAAGTTGAGTTATTATTTTTCGAACAAAATTCAAAAGAAATACTTTTACGCCTAATTAAGAGATAGAGTTCTTCTTTTCTATTGTTTTAGTTGTTTGAAAAGTTGTGTTTTGAACAAAACTTTCTTAACTGTGGCTCAAGTTCTAAATAATATAGTTATTTGTTTTGTAGTTTTTTTGATAATTTTTTTACAGCTGAGTTCTGTAAAAAAAATATGATGAATATCTTCTATCATGAGTTCTGCCAAAAACTCACGCATTTTTAGGAGTGTTATAAAAAGTCTTTTGTTCTTTATTTTTTTGAATTTACGTCTCAATCATCGAAACAAAGAAACTAACTTTAATGCAAAACAATGACAATATACTTGTCTGTTATAATTTAACTGACATTTAGATAACTAACACCTGAATCAGTAACGAATTCAAGAAAATGATACTATATTTTGATGTCAAAAATTATTTATAGGCATTCGTAAGAAAATTGATCTCAATTCAGATCATTTTGAAATTTAGATCAGTTGAGGATTTTTTCAAATTACATAAACCTATAGATTCTTTGATTAAATTCAATTCATACCCATTTGAATCAAATCTCTTTTCTCGACAAATGACTCGAGAAATAGAGTATAAATGAAATATTCGCCATTAAAAACGACTTTAAGCTGATCTAAAAATAAATTATAAATTGTGCCAATTTTCTGGTCAATAAATTTTTAGTATAATTTATTTCCCAAACTATTTTTTAGAACATTTACTTCTGATTCACATTTATCTCATTTAAAAAAAATGGGCTAAACTTCTAGTGATTTATTTGATTAGTCATTAGTTTGATGTAATTTCTAAAACAAAGAGAGAAATACACGAAAAATAATTTTAAAAATCTAATTATTGTCTACTTAAAACTGATAAATTGCTTGAAAAAGAGTAGTTAATCTCATTTGAAAAAAGTTTAAAATCATTAAAAGAGACATTTTTCTAGTTTAAGAACTTTGAAAATTAATCGCGACTTATGATAGACATAAGCCGTGGATCTGATTGAGAAAAAAATAAACCTTTGCTAATAAAGAAATAAATTCAAGTTCTTATAATGATAATCAATTATAAGTAGGTATTAATTGAGGAAGTAATTTGTTTCTATCTATTAAGCTATTCTCTCGTTGAAAAGCAATTTATTAATGAGTAAAACATAGAGTCATAGAAAGAAAGAGAGAGATAGAAAAGAAAATTAGGGAAAGTCTTTATAATTAATTGTTATTTATTATAGAAATTAACAAAAGGAAGTGATTCGTGGTCTCTCTCAGAATTGGTTCACGCGATTGTGATTTTATCCCATTTTCACGCTCTATCAAGTTTTGTGTTCGGCTGTAATATCGGAAATGATGGTCACACTGTCGGTAATAATGGCGACGAAAAAGAAAACGGTCACAACCCTGTCGTCAGTAATAATGGTATTATAGATACTATTAAAACTCCTCCATCGCCAACACCTCTAGGTTTGTATTCAATTATATTTTACACTATTTTCAAGCTATTTATCGATACTCAGCTTTTTGTTCAGTCGGTTTTCAATTTTCATCCAATTTTCTCACTTTGAATTCGCTTTTTATTGATATTAAAACCTCAATAATTGCTTACCATTTGATTGACAATTGAAGAGCAAATATGTTTCAAAAAGTTTTATTATACTTCGATTTATAGATTCTTTTATTATAGTTTATTATTTGATTGCAATTGTTTTGTTCAAACACTTGTTCACTTCAATCCTAAATAAATTAAAAACTATTTTTCGTTTTATCTATCGATTGGTTCCCAAGTCTTTCAATGCCTTCCAATTAACTATTTTTCTCTCGAGACATATTTATTCGCAAAACTCATTCCCTAATCATGTTTAGTGTTGATTAACTTTAATGAGATTTTTATTTTCGAGGTATTAATAGAAGAAAATAAATTACATTTTTCACAGAAAGTCTTATATAATATAAAGAGCTTTTTTCATGACTTTCATTGACTTATTACTAAATATCGTTTTTGTTTCATAAGTTTCTAAGAGGTGTTAACACTAATAAATCATCTCTAAAAAAATGAGAAAAAATAAGATGAGAAAAAATTAAAGCATAAGAAGATTAATCGCAGCATTATTTTTAAGTAATAAATCATTTTTTGGCAAAAAACCAAAATTTTAGACAAAAAATTATTAAATTTTCTCGTAATATAATAGGAAAAATTGGTCTCAATTTACATCTTATAAAAAATTAACATAAACTTTAATAACAATATTAGCATTGAATGCAAGTAATAATAGACTCGATCTATACTTAAGTGTCATATTTATGCCCAAACAATAGACTAAAACCTATAATTACTTGAATATATTCGAAGTCTTGAAAGAAAAGAATGATTTTTTTATCTTAAAAAAACAAAAAACTGAGTCTTGAAATGGTTTTGAGCCGAAAATAACTATCATATAAAAAGCCTTAACATTATATTAAATTATACACGAATAGGGAGTTCCCCGACTGGTATAGAAGTGGAAACTCTGATGAAAAAAATGCAAACTATTAACGAACAGAAAGGTATCTCTGGAGAGGAAACGGCATCACAAGAAGACCTGATGAAAAATTTCGAGAAATTAGAATATCAAACAGTAGAGCTATTGTCGCCTCTTTTTGCCTCTAATAATGGTTGTTCCGCAACCTCTAACACGAGTCCGACCGCAACCGCGAACACCAGCGATCAGTCATTAGCAGATTTAGTGAAATTCATTGATGACCCACAGTTTGGATACGAAGACTTTGCCCGAAGACGCGAAGAATCAGATGTCCCGACCTTTAGAGTTCAGGACTATTCATGGGATGATCACGGCTTCAGTTTAGTTAATAGATTGTATTCTGATATCGGCAACCTTTTGGATGAGAAGTTTAAAATCTGTTATAATCTCACTTATTATACGTGAGTTTTTTATTAATATAATTATTATTCATTTTTTCTCATCTCTTAATTTTGTTTGCGTTACAAAAATCAAAATTTATTCCGCAATCTTTTCACTCCTTATCTCAACTCTTATTTTTTCCAACTTTTTTGGACACTTTTATATGTTGTGATTTGTTTTTGAGCTTATTTTTCTTCATAACTTTTATTTTTATCTTAGTTTTAAAATATATTTTTCTTCAGTACTCTCTCATAAATCTTTTCTCACTTTAATTAAATATTTTGAAGTTAAGAACGGAAAAAAATTATTTTCTATCAAAAGACAAACTCAAAATCAATCTTTCATCTAATAATTTACTAGAAAAAGAAGTTTTCAAGTGATAAAACTCATAAAAAATAGACTTTATTTTCTCTGAAGCCATAAAAATGAAGCTAAAACTACACAGACTTAAAATGAATAAATAATTTGCTGAAAAATGAAAACTAATACCAAATTTTACGATCCATAGTATGGGTAATAATACAAATATAGACACTTCACCATTTCGTCGGGCGATTTGGAACTATATTCAGAGCATGTATGGTATAAGACATGATGACTACGATTATCGTGAAGTTAATATACTATTAGAACGCAATTTAAAATCCTATATAAAGTCCTTATGCTGTTATCCGCACCGCGTCTTCACTAATAGGGATTACACTAAAGTCATGCGAGGATTCAGACCATCAGAAAAGGTGATTAACAAATATCTAAATTCAAATTATATGTTATTCTCTTTTTCTCAAAAGTTGTTTTCGTTTTTAAACAGTTTCCTATCGTTTGAATTAAATCCTAAATCGTTTTAAGTTTAACTTAATCTCACTTTTGATTTAATGCCTTATTTCTTATTCTAGTTATCATTTACTCTAAATTATAGCTTTTTATATTCATTTTATTGACCAATTTATTTGAAAAGTAATTTTTGATCTTAGGTTTTGATGTTTGAGAATAGGTTTTAGGGTTTTTGAACATTTATTCTATGCTTAATATTATTAAAATGTAGTTTTCGTTAGAGAACTATCAGAGCTATTATACTATAATAAGTTCTTAACTCTCTTAACAATCATAAGATTGAAGATAAAGACTTTCAAATAGGGAAACATAATTGTGTGGCAAATACTCTATAATATTATGTTAGTTCAGAAAATCTTTATCCACTTTTTCAAGAATGATATCTAATTTGGGAAGAAATAGTGCGAACATTTTTCTGAAACTATAATAACAGTTCGCAGATCTTTAAAAACAACATTTTATCCTAATTTGTAAAATACTTTTATCGCAAAGACTTCTCTCTAACGATATTTCAATGATCTCTAGAATTGTTTTTTAAGTGACAATCATTTCTTTAACTATTATAGTCTTCACGTAAACTCTATCTAAAAACTTGTTAATTATTTGCTTTATTCGTTTTTTCTCCGAATGCTATAATATTTCCTCTGAATTATTATAGAATTTTTGAAAACCATATTTCTCTCTCCATTAGATTCACGTAAATCTAATGATATTTGAAGCCAGACTTCAGGCGGAATTGTTATACGCTTTGAGAGCTGTTATGCGACACATGACTTGATGGCCAAAAACTTCAACATTAGATATATATTCACATTGAAAAACAGTACACAAATTGAGAGAACAGAAGCGGTTCAAAAAGGATTTTTTTCTTTTATATATTTAGCACTAAAAATATTTATAAATATATATATATATTATTGAAATATATATATAATAAAAACCAATGAAAAGCATTTTACAAGTGATTAACAATACAAACAATTGGCTTTATTTGTTAAACAGTTGATAAATAAAAATAATTTGATTTTAAATCCGTATATAAGCGAAAATAATACGGTTTGAAAACCATTGAATGGCTTTCTTTTGAATTGAAATTATGATTAAAAAATTTTGATATATTTGATGTCGATTTTAAATAATGATTTGATGACCAAACCTGACAAACAATACAAAAAAGTAAAATATATATCAAAATTATCGATTGATAGCTTCTGAAAATAAATTTGTTTCGCTTTTAATTAATCCTTATTTTGAGAAATCTGTGATCTTTTTATTGTCTTTTATTTCTTGTCGTCTGTTCTCTGTTTGTCTTTCTCTCTAAAACTTTTTTTTGAGTTGAATTAATTATTTGTATTCTTGAATATATGGTTTGCAATACGAATGCGGTCATCAATACGAAAGTCTATAGGTTTTCAAATTACTTAATGTGTAATAGAAAATAAGATATCGATTCATTTGTTTAGTCTTATTGAGGCGTTTATTAGAACGAAAATGCGAAGCATATTGTCTTGTATTGTATGTCAGTTTGACTGTTGAGAACTCACATTCATTATTGTTTTGTGAATGACATCTCTCTCTATACAAAACATTGTCCTTCAGACTTGAATGCATCGCAATTTCGGAACTAATAATAGGTTTTTTTTTCAAATTTAGGTTTCTTCAAATTTAAATATTTTTCTTCCAATTATTATGTTTTTTATTTGAAACAAAAATTGGGATTTAATGTTCGGAATTTTTGCTAAATATCTTACTTTTCTGAACATGTTATCCAACAATATTTTTTTCAAAATATAGTTTAATAGGTTTTAAAACTTTTGAATCCTTTTCCTTCTGTTTGTCATATTCTTATACCTCATGAATGTTTTCTGTTATCACTTATTATCTGAACTGAATCGCGAAATATTTAATCATTAATTTAAAAAAATAGGCAAAAAAAATACTTCCAAAGAAAAAATTAACTCTTTTTCTAAATAAGAGAAAAAAGAAAACACAAAAAAATATTAACAAATTACTAACGAAATACTTTTTAGATAGACTGTAGACAAACTTTAATTGAAAATTCAATTTAATTATTGATAAATATTAAGCATAACAACAATTTGACTAAAAGTTAGGCTCTTTTTCCTCTATATTTTGTAATTAATTGATTGTTGTATTAAGAAATCTATTGACAACCTCTATGTTTAGTCTTTTATTTCAATTATAATTGTTTCAAAAAATTTAAACTTATATTATATTTAATCAATTTATAGTTTGAATCAATGAAACAAACAGTTTATTAATTATAACATTTAATATGGTATTAGGATTTTTCAATTGAAAAGTGTATATTTCATTATTATTATTATTATATATGAAGATAATAATTGAAATCGTGATAAAACGCAATAGTGTTTTGTTGTAAACAATTTTTTAGACCTAATTATTAGGATTAGAATTATATTGAGAATTGAAGTAATAGTTTCTCATAATTTTTCTTTCATTTCTATTTTAATATTGAAGTTCTATTGATTATTATTATATGTGAAACAATCCCACAATAGATATATTATTACGCGATTGCGAATTAATTCCCACTTTTTTAAAGGGCAACTAATTTATAAAATCAAGGATTGAATTGCTGTTAAAGTTTATAATCATTAAGAAATATACCACTCATTTATCTTAAGCTCTGATCTTCAGTATTAAGGGCTTGAGATTTAAAGTTTTGAAATATTATTTCAAATAACTTTCAGCAAACTTTTAGTTGCTATCAATTTATTTTAGGATTTTATATGATTTTTAGTTTGCAAACCCACAGAATCTCAACAAAATGTATTTTTCAGACTTATTTCTGTCAATAATTTTTTCCCTTTACTTTTCAGTACAATTATCACTACTTATTCTTCAGTTATATTAGTTTTTTGAATTCGAGAAATACATATGAGATTCTGAATCTTTTTTATAATTTTGATTTTGATGAATGAATTTCATGAAATCAATTAAATATTAAAATTCTCAAATTTTAACTCAAAATTATTTCGATTTCTAAAAAAAAATAATTTCAACCTAAAGTTCAAAAATAAGAAATGGATTCAATTTTTCAAAAATTTAATTACAGTCCTATGATATGAAAGATATTAAAAGAAAATCTTTTCTTTTAGAAGATATAAAAAGTATTAAATCTTTTTATTAAAGGATTGTGGGATTCATTCGCTGTCGTGTTATCTAAAAATGCAGAGAAATGTTAGCTTTTTCTCAGTTCCCAATTCTTATCCTCTCTTTTCTCAAATGAAATTTTTCTCCTTTCGTGCCATTGTTTTACATATTTAGCTGTGATATAACACTACAAACTCCTACTCTTTCTCTCTATTATATATGAAATATATATTATATTTAATACAATAACAAGAAAAAAATTCAAGAAATTGAATTACAAGAAAAAATAATTTGATGTGTATTTCGTTCTGTTAAATCATTTAACAATGAAATGAAAGCATTTTTTCTATTTTTGTCTTTGTTTTTATCTTAGAAATCATGAAATGAAAGACAAAATAAATGAAAGGATTTTATTATTTGAAATCCTTTTATTTCTAAAGAAGTTTTTTTCACAGTACTATATTATACACTTTTATTCAATACATATTTTTGTTTGTTTTTTGCTGTTGTGAATCATATCTATTGATATTTTAAGACATCTTCACATTCATTGACATCAGGTTTTCTTCAGGGAAAAAGTTTTTGATCAATTACAGAATAATTTGATTCGATTTTCTTCTATGAAATATTAGTTCAATTTCGAAACTCAGATCTTTTCATAATTGGTTTGTTATAAAAAAAACTTTTACAGAAATGAAAAAAAAACTTTTATCAATGCTATACTGATATCAAACTCATTATTTGAGACTTTTCTTTGAAAAACTCAATTATAAGTTTGTTAGACTTTTATTGAAAAAAAGATAAAACTTTTTTTTCTTTCGATGTCATCAATGAAATTATAGACAAAACAAATAATGAGAAATCAAGAAAACAATTATTATAACTTATAAAACAAACTGCTGTCGAAAATCATGATTAAGAACAATAATGTATTAGTTTTTTGGAGAGCAGAATAACTCAATTTTTTTAACATCCATCCAATACTTTCAAAAATAAAATGACAGGAAAAGCAAAACTTTAGACATTATATAAACTAAAATTTTTTTTATTGCATATTAATTATGATTACCTTATTATAAACTATTAATACTATTATAATTATCATTATTATTAATTATTTACTATTATAATTATTATGATTACTCGCATTACAAGATAAAAAATAATAATTGTCAGCTTATAATTAATTATGAATTCGATGTTAAAATTATTTTTAAAGATGAAATGAGACAAAAATTTGATGAAAAGCAGAAAATAACGAAAAAAAAGTTTTCAATTGTACTGTATATTTAACTTCACAAATATTATTATGTTATTATATTTCTAGTCTACTATTATTATAATTATTATTATTATTATGAATATTAAGCTACAAAATATCGAAATGTCCCGAAAATTTTTTATGTAAAACTTATTTTGCAGTTTTTAACATTCTGTGATCTCTTTCTGGATTTATTTGCAAATTTGATAATAAATAAAATTTGTTCAACTGAGAAGAATATTCTGCGTTCTGTTTTATTTCATAACTTATGATTAATCAATTTTTAACTAATTATCAATAGAAATACAGTATTTCAGTGGTTATAATCTTTCCCTTCATATAATTTGAAAAATATTAGATGAGTGAAAATATTTATTTAAGTTTGATATATAAGGAAGAGATGAATGAGAGAACTCAACATACTATATATAAGCAAGTATTAGGGTCGCGTTCAAAATCTCGACAATTGAAATCTCGACAGTTGAAATCTCGACATTCAAAATCTCGACAAATCGAAATCTCGACAATCAAAATCTCGACAAAATCTAAATCATTCCAACTGATTGAATTCCATTGTTTAATTAATATTTACACTACTGTGACTATGAATCTTTCAAACTTTCTGGGGTATAACTGATTGTATATATTACAATCAATGTGATTATGTTTATAGAGGTTTTGAATTGTCAAGATTTTGATTTCTTGAGATTTCTATTTTTAATCAAATTTTTATTGTCAAGATTTCATTCAAAGAGATTATTCTCTCAAGAATTCATTTTGTCTAGATTTCGATTGTCGAGATTTTGACCTGAACCCAAGTATCATATTGTTAGAGACAAAAGTAAGATTCATTTTTTTTAAGATATACTTTTGAGTAAGGGTAGACCTGTACAAAAGCTGAAAATCGTCGGTCCGAACCCGCCCGACTTTTTTAGCAACTTGTCCAACCCGCCTGAACCCGCCCGACTTTCTTAGCAACTTGTCTAACTCGCCCGAGCCCGACTTTTTCAGCTCGAACCCGGGACCGCCCGAACGGCCCGAATGATTTTATGAAAAGCAATGATTACTTTTGATATGTCTGAAATAATAGTTATAATTTGAATGTAAATCTCACAGCTTTGAGCATAATATCATTAAGTTTTGAGTGAAATATGGCCAAAGTAATATTAGATCAATTAGATATGTGAAATAACGTGAAACTTTTCAAAAAATCACTTATAAAACTTTTGAACCATTCGAATTTTCGGGCTTTTCGCGCTGAGTTTTTCAACCCGAACCTGCCCGAAATTTCAGGCACTTTGTCCAACCCGGAAAAGCCCGATATTTCGAGCTTCAACCCGCCCCGCCGACTACTTAAGTGGCCCGATGTACACCTCTAAGTAAGGGTTCAGTCATTAACTTATTCGACTGTAAAATCATTACTAATCAAACAATAATGAGAAAAATGAACCATTGATAGTAATTATTAAATAGAGAGTAAAATTTTCTAGACTCATACAGGAAAGCATATATTTTATTTTGTTTGAAAGGTTAGGAAATTCTAAAATTCAATTAATGGATACATAAGTTAAAAAATTTATTAAACAAATGACAGAATTAATATCGTATGACAGAGAACTTTTGTTTCACTTTCCAAAATAAATATGGTTCGAAACCTAATTGTAAACTTTCAAGTGAAAAGCATAGTATTTAAGTTACTATTAAATGGAAAACTGCTATAATTGACATTAAAAGAAATCACTTGAACAAAATCTATACATTTTACTAAAAAAATTGAAGATCCTCTAAAAATCATTGCTAAAAAAATAGTTTCTTATATTTGTAAAAATGATAAATTTTTTGAGCTTTGATTAAAATAATAACACATCAATTTTTATCGTGAACTTGAAAAATAAATTTTGTTCAATTTCAATAATAAAATACAATCTAAATATTAAAATTTAATTTGAAATAAATAAGATTCTAAAGTCATTTCATACAAATGTAGTATCATTTTGAACAACTGCGTCGTGAACTGTCGCACATATATTATAAGATAAAACTCTAGTAAAAAAATTAGTTTTTTCTAAAATTTGAATAACTGATTGAGAACAAGACGAAAAAATCACTTTTATATTCAATTCTTCGAGTTCTTCAATAATTTCAACCAAAACATCGACTCCAGTGCTATCGATGTAGAAAATTGACGAAAAATCTATAATAATTGTGTGAGTTTTCAACTTTTCAAACTTTAACTTTTCGATTTCATTACTGAAAATTGAATAAAATTTATGTTAATAGTTATGAATTTTGAAAAATAATAGATTTCTTACTATGAGATTTCGAGCGCTTTGTTATATAGATCTGCCTTAAAATTGTGTGCATTCATAAAAAATAATGGACAGTGAAATTGAAATATTTTTATGCCATTTATTTGTTTTGCTTCGAGATATACTTGAGAATCGACATAAATCTCACTGTAAGGCAACTGACCATTGATTGTAGATTTAGGACTAAAAATGATACCAGAAATGAATCGTTTGGTAAATATTTGATTAAACTTTTTCTAGATGTGAGTCGACTTACATCGTAAACCTTAACAGTATGGTTAATATAGAATATATGACCCCAACTATAAGACCAATATCAACTCCGAGAAGTACTACAGCTACGAATGTGACCAACCATTGAGACTTTATATTTGAGAAAAAAATCAGATCAAAACTTATTCAATTTTCGTATAAATAATGTTGTGTTGATATGAAAGTCATGAACTTTTGAGTTGGCATTAGAACTAATTAAGAGTAAAAGTTTGAAAAATAATTTTAAAAGTACTATTACTTGAATTAGAAACTGAGAGTTTTAAAATATATACTTTAACGTATAGCTCGTGAAGGTTTTTATTTTAG
>JAQFXV010001453.1:0-13482 GCA_034694065.1 Camisia spinifer | reverse complement strand
GTTATAGACCATTGATATTGAGTCAATTGAGGCAGACTTTCAGTTCTTTTTAAAACTGTTTGTTCTGATTGACAATTGAGTAATAACTGGAAAGCTATCAGTTTTATTGATTTTCTTCTAAAGTCTTTTAATTTTAAAGCAATTGGTTTTATATATTTCTCAATGTCTTCTGATTCCAATCTCTCAATAAGTTTTGTCAGTATCTTATGAAGAGATGATAATGATGTTGAGTCACAATTACTTTGTTTCAAATGTTTAGGCATTTGTTTGACTGAAAATAGAAGTTCTTCTTCTGACAAATTATTGTGATCTTTAAGAAATGTTTCCAAAAAACTATTTCTTTTGTAACCAAAAATCTTGTGAAATAACTTAATCGATGAGTTCTTTAATCCAGTGATAATTGATTTATTGTTATTTAATTTGATATCCATGTGATTAGTTGTTGAATAGATCTGTGGACAACTCATTGATCGAATCATTGTTTTTGGATTCATTATTACTTCATTTAATGATCTTTTTTTGAAAAATTTTCTAAAAATTATTGATGACATAATTGTTGATGGATTTAAGAATATTTTCTGATGTGATGATAAAGTTTATTGAATGGTTAAATAGATGATAATTATAAGAATAAATGAAGAGTTAAAAGAAAGCGTTAAATCGTTTTTGAGGACTTTTGTCAAAGAATTTTTTCAAAAATATATCTATTGTTATGCGAAATGAATTTCAATAGTATTTAAAGCAATTGATTTATTTTAAAGAGTATTGTTGTTAACCATTAGATAGTTTGCAAATAGAATATCATAACTTTTATTTCTATAATAGTGAACAATCTTATAGTTTTTTGTCCATTTTGTTCAGTAAATTCAAACTCTAATGAAAATATTGCCCTCGAATCTGATAATTAAGATATTCAATGAGTGTTTATTGAAAATACTTTTGAATCAAACATTTGAATAAAGTTTTGATAATTTGATACCATTTGAGATACAGAATAATGTCAACAATTTGGTGAGTATTTTGAGTCCAGTCCATGTTTTGGATATTTTTTGAATTTATTGATTTTTTAATCAATTTATTTATTTTAAACTTTAATTTTAAGAGTAAAATAGATGAAAATATAATATTTTCAACAGTAAAATATTATTGTATTCCAGGAGTTCAGTTTCATAAAGTCTGAGAAAAGTTTTTCAGATTTTTTGTTCTAAACTTAGAGTAAATCTGCTTCGTATCAAATATTTAAGAATAAGAATATTATTATATATTTGTTATGAATCATATTGAAATTTGATAATTGAATAACAAAATATCAAATTGATTGATAGTATTTTGAAATCAAATACTTTTGTTATGAAAAAAGAATGGATTTCTAACTTTCTGAAAGTTGTATAAGTTCTTATTTATACTGACATCGATTTTAAGACTTATCAAAACTCTAATCAATTAAATGTTATGACTTTGGAATTTGTTTAACTTCATAAAAGTTGAAGTTAACTTGACTTAAACTTTGGAAATGAAATATTATTATAAAATAAATAAATGGTTCACTTTCTAATTGAGTTAATATCGAACCATTCATTCACCTGAAGTTGAAAACATAATTTTGATGAAAAAGAAATTTAGCTCAAGATATTCGAAAAAATATATAATATTATAATGTTCTAAAAATTGAATCGATTTCGTTAAATAATAGAATAATCTCCAGAAAGTTATAAAATTAAATGAAAATTACATTTGTTTATGTTTTATATCAAACTATTTTTAAAATTAAAATACATTTCAATTGTGTCCAAAAATTATGCATAACTTATAAAATTTGAACATTTTTAAGGTTCGCATAATTTGTTGACAATTAAAATAAAATACAATTTTAAGTTACAATAAAATAAGAATTTCATCACACGATAAAATTTTGAACAATTTTAGTCTTTCAATGATTCGATATTTAGTTTAGTTGTAAATAAAGGAAAAATTCTATTTAAATTGAATTAACTGTTGTTTTATATCATAAGTTCATTAATTGATGAATCGAAACATCGTTTAAGTTCAGCAAAAGAGACAATAAGAATATTTTGTTCATCTCTAGAAATGAGACATATTTTTTCTTGTGATCCGATATCGAGTTTATTAAGATTGGAGACAATGTGTGAGATGTCAATCCACGGGCGGCCGTCATCACTAATTTGATGGAAGAGATAGTCTCTGAACAACTTAAGCATATATCGATCTCCAGTTTCCGACCAATTGGGATCCATTTGGAATTCTGGCCTCTCATTGATTGTCCCGAGTTTGATGAGAAGCCTTAATACCCTTCCGTTATCGATCTCTTTAGATAGATCTTGAATAAGAGAATCGTCTCTTTGATAGAGAGAATCTAATTGAGTGTAAAATCTCGCGCCAATCATTGGCATTATATCATTGATTGTATGAGTTGTGCCTGAATTAGCTTTATATGAGAGTAAGTAAAAGATCAAAGATCTCAGATCTGCTGAATATGAACGAGATATTAGTTCTAACGATGTCTGCCAATTGTCTCGTTGTGCGGCTGCAGATATGTTATTAGTGGCCAATACTAGACATAATTTGCCAAAAGCTAACAGATCTTCCTGTTGGAAATGTTGTACTAATACTTTTGGGTTATTTGCGTTTAGGAATGATTCATGAGTCAGAACATCGAATACTCCGCAACCACTCAATCGAAGTCTTGGGTATTGATGAGACTGAACAGTGTGAACAGTATTACTAGAACTCCCGCTCGTTATTATGATTTTAGTGGGATCTATAGCTCGACACGAAAGACCTGAAGAATGAATGGCTCGCAATGCAGATGAGATTTGTATTATATAATTCCAAAGAAGCGGTTCCGGCAATAGTTTGCGTTGACTCTGCTGTTGACTATAAGGTCGAGATGAAGTCGAATAGCCGTTCATTGAATTCGAAGCATTGCTTGTATTCGAACAATGATTTGAATACAACTGATTCATGAGAGTCTCAGAGCCGACGTGATAGTCATATACAAAGATGACTGAATGGTCACCAAATGCTTTTGTAGTAAATACTTGTCTGAGTTGTACAACATTCGAGTGCTCCAACTTTTTCCACGAATCGATTGAATTAATAAGAAGTTTAGCATTGGCTGAATTGGGCTGAAATGCATGCATACGTCTCAGAACATATTGTTGTCCTGTTTTACTGTTTGTGGCTCTCAATACACTTGAAACTAAACCATTATATGTTGAGGAAGGGCTTGATATCGAAGATTCCAATGGTATTAAATCGTGATAAATGTCCACTTGAGGCAAATCAACGAACTGTTCACTTGAGGCCAAATCTTGAGTTAAACTTAATTTTCGTATTAATTCCTGTTTAATGCTATCACTCATGAAATAATTTGGAATCAATTGTTGAGTCGTTTGTTGTGAGACAACTGATGAACAAGTGTTTGAAGTGTTTAATGAATGAGTATTTATATTATTAGTATTATTACTAATATTTTGATTAACTTTTCGTCTATTATTCTGTGAATCGATTGTCAAAGCATTCAATTGTGAACTCATTGAAGAATCGCTTCCAAAGAAAGTGTTCTGTAAAGCATTTGAACCATTATTTTGATGTAAATATGACTGAAGTCGTGATTCTTGAGGCAAATGATGTGATAAATGATTGTTTGATTCATTCATTGATGACATTTGTGGTAATGATTGCGAAGCCATTGATGTCTGCATTCGATTGATTGTGTTTAAAGAGTTATTAATGACAGGCATTGATGATAAAGAAGACAATTGATGGCAGGTATGCATGAACTGACACTCATCGCCATAAAAACAAATCCCATCCGAAGCAAAGTAACGACAAATACTATTCTTCTTGTTTCCATTCATTGTATTCATTGAGTTCATTGTGTTTTCCATTCTTATAACAAATACTTCTTTTAAACCACTTATTATTTTACTTATTATTTAATCATTTAATTTCATTTATTTCCAAAATAATAGAAGAAAATCATTCATAGACTTAAACATAACTGACATATGTTTCAAAACACATACAATTAATTAGTATTCGTTTACAAATAATTTACATTTCATTCAATTCATAGAAGATCTCAATGTTTAGAGTTTTTCTCATATCATTATCAATAGTATAATAATATACTCAAAGATCTGACAAAACAACTGAAAAAACACTCAATTCTAGGGATTTAAATACAAAGTCATTTTGCGAATAAGAAAAGTTTCAAATTCTTTAAAACTATTTTCTAAAAATTAAACTAAAATTTCAATAATCATTAATCAAATACTCGAGTAAATAATTATACTTTCATTTATTTATTACTTATTTACTAAATTATTTTAGAGTCAAATCGTGAATAACCATGAATTTTACAAAATTTTTTATTTCAAACCTTAACTTCAAATATTTCTCAATTTTCCTTCAATTATATGCACTCTTTTTCGCAATAAGAAAAGTTTCGGGTTTTCAAAAATCAAACATTTTTAATACGAGTCTTGTCTGCATTTTCTGAAGTTTTTAAATGAAAAATCATTGCAAACCTTTGAGATACTAATAAATTCTGAAACATCTGTTTATTCATTAAAGAAAAAGATCATTGAATAAAAATGAGAAAATACTCACTTAATTCAAAATCTTCATTTATCAGCTTTTATCATGTCATTTATTCGCAATAAGTTTGAGAGCTCTTCAAGAAGATTAAGATATAGATAAAGGGTATCAGAGAATGAAAAAATACAATCAATAGTTATTGTAATTGTTTTGAAAGTCAAATCTGTTTTACACGAAATAAATTGAATTGAAATATTCTTTTTGTGCTAATTTAAAATCTATCCATTTCTCGAAAATAGCTGCTCAAGTCGTACAGATATTTGATAAGTAATTAACTTAATTTCTTGAGCTCTCATTCTATGATTTCCTACTTTAAAATCTGCGAATTGGTTCAAAATGAAATCTTAACTTATTTTCATCAACAAATTCAATAATTGTTTAATCTCTTGATCATAATTAAGGCAATAATCAAATGCATGTCAATACAGTTTAATTAAGGTTTTTTGCTTTTTAATCATGTGCTTCATTAAACTTTGAACCAAAGCTTTAGATTAAGACAATCTTATAATTCAATTCCGAGTGAAGTATTACAAATATTCGAGTCATAAGATGTCACAAATGATAAAATATTCACTTTAAGAGGTGTCATGTTTTCAAATTAAGCCTTCATTTAATTTTCATTGAATTTTTCAAATCAATGCTTACAAATCTAACCCAAATAAGAGATATTTGAGAGTAAGACCTCATTTTGAAAAATACTTTTACAGTTTCAGAGTTTGAAAACAAAATGTTTTGACTTTTCAGTGCAAAGCAATTTTTCAATAAAGTGATGACAAACATAAGTTCATTCAAATCTTAATATTGTTTTCAATTTTTAAAAATTTAAAGCTGAAAGACTTTGACTTGAAGTTTGCTCAAAGTATTGGAGTTGTATTGGTTTATATGCATTTATTTTATTCTTTAAGAAATGAAACACTTATAAAAAGCCCTCAACTTATTATTGTTACTAAAAACTGGATTATAATTAAAAAATCTTGTTTTATAGCTAATTAGCATTGGTTTTCATCGTATTTTCAAGTTTACAAATAGTTTAATATTAATCAGATCTTAATTATAGTGAATTTGAGTTATTCTTAAGGCGATTAAATAGTTGATTGAATTAGAAAAAAATTGGTATTTTATTGAACAGAATAGAAGGGAATGTAATAATTATTGATTTATTTGAATAAAAACATAGATAATGGCAATGCCAGAGTCAGAGTTAGAGAGAGAACGGATTCCTTCAAATTTATGCCCAACATATACAACAAATTAAAATGTGTCGCATCACAGCTTTTGTACATAAGTTATAATAATAGATGAATCTATACATTCAACTATGCATTAAACATAAGATAACTTATTAGATAAAGTGATTTCAAGTTATATAAAGTTAAAACAAAAACAAATGGAAATGTCAAAAGTAGGCTATCATGTAATGACTATTATTAAAAATTAAATTTATATTCGCTTTGACGCGAACTCATATTTTTTGCTATATTGAAAATAAATTCAAAAGTGATTATCTTTGTATATAAGAAAGCAATACAAATGTGGATATGTCTGTCATTTTAGACAATTAAACAAATGAGAGAAATGTACTTCAAATTATTCTACATTAGACATCATTAATGAGAAACAGATCATAAACAGATCCTTTTCTCAACTTATATTAAAAAAAGTTCGAATGATTTGTTGCATAAATGTTTTATTCAGTGAATGTGTTGAACATCGATAACTCTTCAAACGAAGTCGGCTCAGATTGTCCTAACATTTGAAGCATTTCTGATAGTTCTTGTGGCTGATGAGGTGCTCCACTCGGATGATTACCAGCAGAAGCATTGCCATGAGTTGAAGGATGGTTTACTGCCGAAGCAGATGAAGTGGTGGGAGCATCAGGTGTGGCACTGTTTTGCCACTGACCCCACATTCCTACTGATATTTCAATAATCAAAATCAATTCATACTCTGTTAATGCCTTATATTATAAGTAACTCTATTACTAACCTCTAGAACCGGGCGCAGAACTAAGTTGTGTATAAGTGGGACCCGATGGGCTTCGAGAAGGCGGACTTATCTGGTTATATCCGGTGACCCCTTGATTATAGGCCTCAGTCTTTTGAATAATTAATCAAAAAGTTAGTTATGAAATGAAAATATAACTGTGATTATAAAGTGAATAATGACTGACTCGATTGGCTAAATGTCTTGGAGTCCAAGTGCTTTGTGGCGGAGAATTGGAAGCAACAGAATTGGCTGATTTACTCATTTGCGAGAGTGTGTTCGCAGCGCCTAAATTAGAAGTATTTGTTCCACTATTTGGATAGTTAAGTGTTGAATGTGTTTGGGCTGAAGGATGGCTGTGATCGTATGCACTATAGACCTGACTCGCACTCGTAGATCGTCTATCATTTAAACCCTGACTCTGCATATGAGTCCTGTTCGGCGGCATCATTGATGTGTAGACATCAGACGCAGATCTCTGTAAACTATAGTCGAGTCCTTCAGGTTTGGTCGGTTGGCCTGATATTATACCTATGCCTGGGATTGAATGGGTTTGGTATTGATGGTTAACACTAGAATCAGTTGAACTTGTATTTTGATGTTCACCACTAATGTCTCCGCTATGATGTAAACTCCTTTAAAATACATAATAACTTAATTATCATAATAATAATGATAATAATTAAGAATGAGTTCAATTTAAGTAATTAAATACTTGGCAGAAGTGTTGGTACAGACAATATATTCGACATCATTTGTATAGGGGTTAAGAAAGGCAAAGCTACTCGTTCGCAACCAAACCCAATCACAGTTTTTAGCTCGAAATCGATACATAACTGACATTACCTGACCCTTCAGTTTTAGCACTAAATAAATCAACAATTAAATAGTAAAGCATTGAATTCACTACAGTATTAATGGACACAAACCCTGTTCAAAGCTTTCTTTCATGTGATTTTGATCTTCAGGATGAAAATAATCGAAACAAGTTTTTCCTAAAAGTTCTTGAGGCGCATATCCGAGAATCCCAGAGACGCGTTGGTCAACAAAAGTAAACTTTCCGTCCATACTATGTCTTGAAATAAATTCGTTATTAGAGTTGGAACCCATCAAATCACTGGTGTTTGGCGTTGAGGTGACCTGTAGTCTTCCAATGGCTACAAGACAGCAATGACTGCCTCCGTGTCCATCATCTGAATCCATTCGATCCATTTGAACCCCAGAAGGCGGCCAATTCTTTATATAACCGGTACAGTGAACTACAGCATAAGAATTACCGTCCGGAGAGTGACCCAAACTGTTTCTCTGACGCATTCTATGTATATGACTCGGAGATATAGTGTCCGGTTGAATGTTCCCGATTTTCATTCTACAAATGAATCCACGTCTGGAACCCATACATAAACGCATAGATGACTGATGGCCTTCTTTTTTCACAGTACCAGCTATTCAATCATATTTACCATCTTTTCAATTCAATCTTTAAAACTTATTTCGAACTTACTTTTAAGATCTAGAATTCTTCCAGAATTTGGCGATTCCTGAGTTGAAAGTTGTTCTCTAACTTTGTCAACATCTTCCGGATGTATTATGTCATAAACACATGAATTGAAAAATTCCGTCTAATTTCAAAAAATAATTCTTCAAATTTAATAATTAATCTTTCAAATCAAATAAATTCAACAAACCTGCGATTGATTTAATACAGGCGTAACTGAATCAGAAACATAAATGACACGTCCGGTATCACACGCGACCACAAATAGAAACCCGTCCGCAGCCTTTCAATTAATCAATTTATTTGTCATTAAATATTCAGAATTGAATCAAACAAATCATTTATACCTCAAGTATTAGATGTTTAAGTTCTTGATCTGTCAGAAAAGATGGTTTATACGTTCCATCACTACTTGTATTACCAGTTCCTTAAATGTGAAAAAAATTAGATTAATATAAATTTACATGAATTCAAAAAGAAATTAAGATTCCATTAAACAAGTCGTTAGTATCGCTTAAACTGACATCAATTTATTTTGTCTCAAAAATCCTTCAATTCATTCTCGAAATTTCATTATAAAACTGACACCATTGCTATCATTCCGAATAATTATCACAAAATTCATTTTAAATCATATTCAATGAAATACAGAAAATCATAAATCATTAAAAGTTTAAATTAAACACCGATTAAAAAAATTTGTTATTCAAATAAGTTAGAAATGAATTAAAATGTGAATTGAATTATAATTGAGACTGAAATAAGAAACAAAGAGTATCAAAAACAAGAGGAAGTCATAAATATTTACAGTAGTTTAGAGTTTAGATCAAACACTTTAAAGAAAAAGATAAGTTTGAATGCAATCGTGATGTCTTCTGAAACATAATGAAAATTTATTTCAAATTTTTCACTCAATTAATATTCATTCAGCATAATAAACAAAAATAAAAAATAATTTTATATCAAAATAAATTTTATTCATATTATCTCACTATTAAAAAAATCCAAATAACTTTTTATATATCGATATAAAATTTTAATGATCATAACCTAACCATTAGTTTATAAATAAAATCTCATCATAAGTTAAAGGCCAAAATTTTCAATTTATATTCCATGTTAAACAAAACGAAAAGTAAAGAAACAAAAATAAAGACAAAAAAGTATAAATTTATTGCCATGATTTCGAGAGTTAAAGACACGGATCTGTTTTGTACTTTTCGAGATCGACCACTGATGCCACTCATTATTGTCTATTTTTTTGGTTTTAATGTACATTATTTTGAAGAATGACTATAAAAAATACTATAGAAATAGAAGAGTTTGAAAAATAAAGACTGAAATCATAACTAATAGAAATGAAGTAAAGAAGTAGAGAAACTGATGTTGAAATATAATGGAAATAAGAGAAGAAAAACTCTGATGAAGGTATTGGTGGACAAATGTTTCCCTTCCGGATGAAGAGCTAATTTTTTAGGTTGCATTAAAGTGTCGCTACAGATAGTGTTGAGAATATTGACACTTTATGAACCATTTTTGTTGAGATCTGGTCTCAAGGGTCTGGTCGAACATTTATCACTCTATTTAATATCACGGGAAATGAAAAACAAAGCTTTGGAAAACTGGATGAGTCGAACACATACATCAGTTGATCCAATTATATGTTCTTATACTTATAATAGCATTTATTCTCTAGTCTTTCACTGCTTTTTACTGTGTCTCCCAATAGTGTTGTAACTAATACTTTGATGAAACACTTTTGTTATTAACTCAAATGATTGCAAATTTTCATGTCTTCACTTCGAGCGAAACGAATGCGAAACACATAATATATTTAGGAAAAGAATGCATAAAAACTTGATCATAATATTTAATGGAATAAAAAAATTGATTCATTTAAGTGCAGGAGATCTCAAATTGTTCACAGAATTCACATTGATTTGAAAGAATATTTGGGATCAAAATGAAAAATATGGTTATCTATGAATACAACCAATGTGTGGTACGTAAGAAACTGTTAGATTAAGTCTATTTGAAAAGTAATATTAACTCATTTAATAGAATTAGAGCAAAAGCACTTAATTTTTATGTTCTAATCAATGAAATCGTGAATTGTGATAATATAAAAATACAGGAAAATAAAACTATACGTTCGTATGATTATTGATTTTTAGGCTGAGCTTTTGCTCAAAAAGGCATTTATTCATTATTTTGTGACCCATAAAGAGCGGTATTTAAAATAGAATATTAAATAAGAACAATTGCTATACAAGTAATTTGAGTAAACATAATGAAAATACAAAAGTTCGTATGTTTTATTCAAGAACAAAATCAATGAAATGTAGAAAAAGTAGAAAAACATTTTTTTAACTCAATAATTAAATTAATGATAAAACTTACTCAATGAGTACTACTATTTATTGCAATTAAAATCTTGTGAATAATTTCAAGAGATTTAATGAATAAAAGCTAACTTTGAGACTTAATGAGTTGCAAAGATAGCAGAAATGAAAACTTGAATTTAACTGAAATAATTAGTTTGAGTTTATATAATAAACTATCATAAAGAAAACGATTTAGCATCAAAATTGTCCGAATTGTTATGAAGTGAAACGAAGCGTAATTTTAAGCAATTTTACAAAACTATTTAATCGATTTGAATACAAAGAAAAAGTCATTTCAATAGCTTTGCACGAATCCAATCGATTTGAAACTCAAATCATTACTAGAATGACTTGATTGAGACGACAATTAAAAAGATGAATAATTGGGTTATTCATGACTCGGAAAGAAAGCTGTGCAGAAAAATGTTGATTTAGCTAAAAGTCGTTACTGAATACCGCAGATTACATGAATTGTTGCTCGAGTGACAAGGGTTTAAACAAAGGCCTCAAGCATTCTATGAGAACGATGGGAAACAAAAGCATTAAAGAATAGAACGCGAGATATATGAAGGGAAAAGTTGTTCAGACTTGAAAAGAAATAAACCCCAAAAGTAATCAACGCGATTGAAGTTGTTTTGAGTTCATTTCTCTTTCTCTCTAAAAAGCATTAACTGACTGACAAAATTGCATTTATTCGCTGCGAATAAAGAGTATCTAATGGTTTGATTATTCACTTGTCAGATAGTCATGACATGTTATTGATGGTCTTTTCCATAAACTCAATCAAATATTTATTACTTGGTTTCATATAAATTAGCTCTATTTATATATAATGCTACTCTACCAGTACTGTATTATAGATATAACAGTACTTCACTCACTCTCTACCCAACACATATAGTCTATAACTGGCAGTCATATAGAAAATTATTCTCATATGTATTTTCTACAGTTGAGTTTTCTATTTTTTCTAACAGTTGATGCACTCAATACTCTCAATACTGCCGCACACATTGCAAACAAACTCACATAATATGCAGTAAAAGAGAAATGGAATGTTAGACTTAGCCATCACTAAAATCAATACTTTTACCGCCAATGCGAATAAAAAGCTTTAACTATTCAGTAAAGCAGAGGGTATACTAGAGTACTGCCAAAACCGATTCGAGTAACACAAGCGCCTCATCTATTGCTATAGAATAGAGAACTTTTTGGCCTACAGTACAGAACCAAACACAAGATAATACGTGTCTTACTATACGCACAACATTTGTATTTTGCGTTATGCATAAAATCAAATCGAATGGAATGCGATTCTGCACAATATTTGGCAACAGCTTTGACTGTCTGAACATTTGAAGAATGGAAATAAAGTAACAAAAGTACTAACCTCTTAAAGATTTCATATGTGCGACAGCCATACGCAAAATGGTTAGTTTGTCGGGCTTTCGAGCCAATGCACTACAAGTTGGGACCATATCTGATAATTCCGTGATATAAGCCGTCATTTTATTTCTTCTTCTTCGCTCGATTTCGCTGTGATTCTCTCTGGATATTAAAGAACTAAGTTTGCTATTATTTAATAACTTACTTTCTTCTTAAGCTTTCATCTTTTTCATAATCAGCTATCAGAATAAGTGCTTTCAATTTAATTATTAATACGTATCAGACGACTAATCGATGAGCAAAGACTGAAGAGTCACGCTTTCTCTTCTTCTTTTCATAACTTTATAATTTATTTTTAGGGCGAAAAAAACTTATAGAAAAGAAGGCTTTGAGAAATTCATGTGAGTTTCAAACAAATCTCGAGAGACAATAAGTGGGAGGACTCGGAATTTGTTTCTATACCAAAAAACAAATCAACATTGGATTGTATATTATTCTATTCGCTATTTTCGAAATGCATATAAACTTCCACCTAATCTTTCAAAGTTTTCTTTTTGGGCAATTCTCAAAGTTTCTAAAATAATATGAAGACGAGTCTGTTTTTTCTAGAATTGTCAAAACTATACATAGACTTAAACTGAACCTCAACTTAATCGACTCATGTTTTTAACTGACATATTAAAGCATTTAAATTGTAAGCTTTTATTCTTAAAACTGAATTAAGTTTGATATTAAGAAAATATTTGGAATAAAAACAGATTTGTTTAGATTTATGATAACATAAACTTATGTAAATTAGTTATTATAAAGTAATTTGCATTTGAATCGAGGATTAATTTGGATCTTAAACGCAAACTAAAATATGAATAAAAGTTTTGAAGTGAGAAGATTTGTATTAAGAAGAAGAGGAAAAGAAATGTTATTTAGAGAGGAATTATTGAATTAAGGAATAAATTAATATTAAGTAAAACCTTGCGAATCGTTCTTTATCTTGCATCCCGTCGTCTTCCATTCGTGTATATTTAGGTCCTTGAGTTTCGTCCTCATCCGAACTTCAAAAACAAATTTTAATAATTAAAGTTCCAAAAAATTGTTTTATTTTGTATTCAATTCAAGTTTTTCTATATATTCTAAAGAATAATAATTATCATATGGAAAACATGACAAAGTAATTACCGAAATATCCAAACACCTAAACATATGTATAAAACAATTTTTCAAAAATTCCGAACCCGGATACTGGTCGGGTCAGTATAAATGGTAAACTAATATTCACGAACACATTAATGCTGGAAACAAAGCCCTTAAGGGCTTAAATCTATAGCAGTATTGAGTATAGGTTCATATAATTGGATAATCATTTAAGTAAAACAATGTAACAACAGATTAGACTTATTTCATGGTTTTAATGGTGTCTTAGAAATAGTTTTACAAAAAACAATAAATTAACTCTTGAAAAATGCCTGAGATTTGTCTCAGAGAAACGATAGTCATAGAAATGAAAAATTGCTTTACTCTGAATTGAGAAATGAAAGAAAGAATTTAAAATACAGGCAATTTGTTCTGTGGATATTTTTGTAAATAATTGAATAAAATATGAAAAATTAT
>JAQFXV010001452.1:0-13484 GCA_034694065.1 Camisia spinifer | reverse complement strand
AACTTTTCTTTAAAATGTATTAATAAGAAAAGTTTTGCAGTTCGATTTAGTTCGATTTTAGGCTGGACACCCAGTACTGTACAGTAGAATAACTTATAAAAGTTTAAAGGCTTCGATTTTCCCATTAAAAGATAATCACAAAGCTTTTAAAAGTTTGAAAAATCATAATCCAAAATAAATCCATTGACTTAACGGATAATTCAATATAACTTATTGTTTAACCAAATTTTGTTTCATACATTAGGTTGGATTGGGTTATAAATCATAACCTAACTTAACATAACCCAATCTTACCTAATCAATCACTTATCACCAAACTTTCAGACAAAACTTAGTTTTCAATTTTATAAAATCATAATTAATTAATTTCAAAATTATTTTTAAAAATCCGGAAAAATGTTTTTTAATTTAATTATATAGACAACTGATTTTCTATTCAATTCAAAGCTTATAATGTTTCTCAACATATGGCGAGTTTCGAAATAATTCTTCAATCATTTATTTGAATCATTTATCGCTTTATTATTAGTCGAAATGTTAGCCAAATTGATTTTTGAGTTAAACTTTAATAGAAATTAAATGTCAGGAATTATTTGTTGTTCTAATTGTTAAATTCTGTGTAAAACTGCCGAAACGGGCTTTGATCTCAATTTCAAAAAAGTTAATAAAAGAAATTTTCAACTTTGTTCATACATTTATTTTAATCAATTAGTATTGCCTTCAATATTGAAAACTTCTAATTTATCTTTAAATGGAAGAGAAATGAGAGAACTTTTCAACTCATTCTCTGAATTAACTTTATCTTTTATTAAACTTAATTGTCATCTATTGTTTCAAACTTTGAAAACTCAATTAAAGTTATTAATTAACACTTTTTTGAAGATTATATTTATTGATTTCTTGAAACACTATTTTTTAACCCTAACTTTAACTTTAATTTTTAACTTTAACTCTTAATCATAAAATCATGGAATAAATTCTAAATAAATAATTAAGATCTTATACTTCAAGAACTTATACTTTTGATAAAAACTCATTTTAAGGAACAATAATTTTCAGTTAAGATGTGTTTATATGAGATGTCGCTATAGTTTAATAACTACAATAATTGTTTGTTTACATTAATAAAGTCAAACATCAGTTTAATTTGTGTCTCAAATCAATTCATTTGTAAATTTATTATAAAGTTTATTAATTTTTAAATTATTTCAAAGCTCTATTCATTTTATTTTTCATTGGTTTCAATCCATCAATGACTTAATGGCAACAGTTTTTTAACTTTTATTCAAATTATTTATTTACACAAAAGTTTTTCACGTGTTTATTAATAAAAAGGTAAACACTTTTATGGACTGAATTCATTATTGAATTATCAAAAAATGTTTCGAAAAAGTTGTTTAACTTTGCAAATAATGCCTAAATTAAGACTGTTTTCAACGAGATTTTTCAATAGTTTTAATAATTTGTCCATAAATTCAATAAATAATCGAGTTCTCAATAATTATTCAAACTTTGATTCAAACAATCTATTAATAAATAAGTTTAATATAAAGTCTTCAATAAAATTCAGTACAAAAGTCAAACTCAAAGATAATTCAAATATTGATAAATTTGAGAGAAATATTGAATTTTCACGAAATTGTTTGCAAAAATCATTTGGACTTGAATTGAGTCAAATCGAAACAATATTTAAAAACTATCCGAGTCTTAAAAATAAAAGAATAAATGATTTACAGAATATTTGCACTCTATTAGAGGCCAAACATTTGTGTTCGTCTTATATTATAACTAAAAGTTCTTGGATTTTATTAACTCCTAAATTAGTGCTCAATAACGGAATCAAAATATTAGAAAAACTAAATTTAATTAAACAAATAATTAGTGAAAAAACATTTATTTTAGTTGTATTTCTTTTGAATCAAAATCGATTTAATCATAACTGCAATAAAATAATTAGAAGTGATTTTACATTATATCATGATTTCAATAATCGTATGAATTATTTTTGCGAAGAATTAGAAATAAATGAAGAAAAGTTTTGTTCATTAGTTTTCGATCATTCAGTTCTTCTGACTTTAGATTTGAATCGTATTAAGAATATAATGTCTTTAGTAAAAGAGTCCGCAATTTCTAATGAAGATATTGTTCACGATATTTGGCTTTTTAGACATAATATTGATTTAATGCAAAAACGAATCGAAGAATGCAAACAAATGGATTATCCAATAAAGAGTTGGTGTCTTCGATCACCCGATAAAGTCTGGTATCGAATCCTCAATTCATGGAAAGAAAATACTTTTTCAATGGGAAAAGATTTCGATAAAACAGACTTTTTAATGAATAAGTTGTCGTGTAATAAACAAACAATTGATTTATTATTGAAAACTTATCCGCGATTATTAAGCATAAGGCCTAAGAAATTAGATGACATTATTTCGTTTGTTTATGATTCCGGTTATTCACCAAAAGATATAATACAAAATCCCAGAATTTTATCCTATAGTTTGGATCGAATCAAAACCAGATTAACGAATAAATGTTATAATTCTAGAGTTTCTTTAAGTGTAATTTTACAAACAGATAATAAGTTTAATAATTATATAAAATCTATTAAGTATTAACTCATATCTTCTTCATTAAGCCATTCTTATCATTGAATTTGTGGATAACTCAAACTCAATATGATCTCAATTATATATTATTTGTTTTTATCTGGAATCACAATTTTGTAAACTTGTTGTCAAAATGATTATATGAATAAACATTAAACTTATTTAAACCCTTCCCATACTTTTGTCCAATTTTTTTAACAGACTGTGTTTTTGGTAACGTAAAGATCAAAGCAATTTTCTTCTACTTCTCTTTAATCATCGAAACAAAAACCAGAACTTTTTCAAATGGCTTTCATGATTCTCAAAATGCTATTTCTAAAAAATTTAATTTTTAAATTCGTATTTTATTCATACTTCGCAATGATTATTGCGATTATAACTGTTTCGATGCTGTTATTTGGACGGAATTTAAGTTTTTGCTGATAAGTATTGTTAATGAAACACATATTGGAAAATGGAATATAATTTATAACGACTATTAAGCATTGGCAAAAATATATGATTTCGATCAGTTTCCATGACATTCAATTATTCCGAAAGCAATTTCAAAAATGAAGATCAATGTAAGTTAAAAATTCTATGACTAAAAATGTGAAGGTTTTCAAAATAGACGGTTTTGTGGAATGATCGCCAACTCATTTAGACTTCAGGGCTAATAAACTCTTAAAACTGGAACCGTTGGACCGCAGATCAAATTAAAATCGAAGATTCTATTCAACAATATTTAATTCAAATAAAGATTTCGTTTCACAATTTTTTTCGTATAAACCCAGAAAATATTAAAATCTAAATTTTCTATTGGGACAGAATTGATGACTGAAAGGGATGCCAGTTGTCTATCACTGATCCAAATCTTAAGACATAAGAGACTTAAAAGTTTATAACTAATAAAAGGTTGAGTCAAAACTGGATAAACTTTATTGAATTACATTTTTAGAGCAAAATTAATGTCATCTACAGATACATTAAGTCGAATACGTCTATAAAGATCAGAATTACTATTTTCTAAAATAATTAGTTTTGAAATGTGAAGAGTGAAAGCTATTTTAGATAATTCTCCAATACTTGGAGTGTAATGTCCTTCAAATCGACACATTTCGATGTGATGTTTATAGACATCAATAAAAGCACATTCTTCTACACCAGAAATACGAAATTCTTGAACGATTGATTGCAAAAATACTTGTTCATTAATTGTTGCTTTTCTAATACGAACCAATTTTAATGAATTGAAGATCTCTTGAAGTGCATAATCGACGTCTTTCATGGAAACGCTTGTCTGGTCTTCTGTTTGTGCGATTTCAACAGAACGACGACATATATCGAGAGCACGTCTGGCATCGCCTGAAACTGCGGCCACTTTTCGACAAATCAATTGTAAGGCATCGGAATCGAAAACATTTGGCAAACCCTTGAGTCGTGAACTTATAATAGCTTCGAGTTCTCTATAAGAATAGGGATGAAACGAAAGACGTGTTAACCCGAGTCGACTCGAGACACGATTAATCATAAGCTTTTCGGGCAAATCCATAGCATTAGCAATCGCTAAGACTATGAGTTTAGAGTATGGACGAGTCGGCCAATCAAACAAATGGTATAATATATTTTGTTTACGCGTTCGCAACAAATCAAGTTCATCGACAAGTAATATAACGAACTCATTATTGGGGTTACAGTTCGAGAATCTCTCATTCAAAGTGTCCGCTGAATGATATGATGACCGCTTTTCTCCCGTCAGTTCCTATTTTAGTAAAATTGTTTGTTTTGAACTTAAAATAAGTTGAGGAATGAATTGATTATGACTTACAAACAGTATCTGAACGTAAGCTTCAAACGGATCACTTAATCGCAAACCATTTATTTCAATGAACTTAAATGAAGGGTATTTATGACTTGATTCGAGCTTTCGTTTTACTTCATAAACAGTGGCTGTCTTTCCAGTTCCGGGAACTCCAGAAATATACATACATCTAATCAATTAAATTAAAACAATCGATACAATTATTCATTAAAACCAAAGGTAAGCCATTCATCACAATACTTACCCTCCAATTCCTTCTATTAATTTGCTTTCGACATAATTAAAAATATCATTAAACTGTGTTTCACGACATGGAAGTGATTCTGGTATTGAAGACGAGTGTAATTTTTTTAGAGCTAAATCTAATGATTTCTTGTCATTAACTTTTATTTTAACCATATCTTTGCCATTAATATTCGATGATTTCTTTCTATTCTTACTTAAAGTCTCAACTTTTTTGTCTTTAATTAATTTTTTAATTTTAATTTCATTATTAATTGATTTTTTCAAACTTTTACTTTTCAATGAATTTCTCTTTGATTTAGTTATCATTAAGTCTTTAGTTTCTGTTTTTGAGTCATTCAACGACTTTTTTCTATTTAAATCAATTTTATTATTATTATTAAAAAACGATTCTTCAGTTTTATCACTAGTTTTCGTTTCTTTTGAACGAAGGGTTCGTTCATTATTCGAGACATTACTCGAGGAGTCATTCAATTCTTCTGATTCTCTTTTCTTTTCCTTCTTTTCTTTTAATGAATCACTTTTCTCAATATTATTCTCATTATTATTAATCAATTGATTCGAACGAAGAGTTCGTTTAATAGACAAACAATTGTCTGAATAATTATTAACTTTTAATTCATTTTCTTCACTACTATTACTCAATAAATCAATTGAAATAACTTTTGATAAATTAATTGATTTTCTATTTGAATAATTATTAAGAGACGTGAAATCATCGATTCCAAACTTTTTTGTACTTCTTCTCAATCGAGATAAGCGTCCATTCGATGAATTCGACATATTTTAAGACTTTTATCAATCAATAAACCAAACAATAAATGACAATAAATGTTAATATTATTTAATATTTTAGCGCTTTAATGGTTAACGATAAATAACGTAATCAAATACAACATTATTTATCTTCATTTGGAATTCATTCAGAACTTAATTTAATACAAATTTTCTATTTTTTATTTCTATTTAATTACATTATTTATGTTATAAAAGTTTTATTTTAAAACCACAGAAATTCACAGACTTTTACGTTAAAAAAGTTATTGCTATTCTTCAACTTTGAAAGTATTAAAATTCTTTAACAAAAATCATTCACATTTAAAGCTATGAATAATTTAAGAATTATAAATTAAGTCAATTTAATGAGAACAAAAAGTATTTTTAACTTTCAATAAATTAATACTCATTTAATTTTTTAACAGAATATAAATAATTAAAGAAATAAAAAGTTTCAAAAATAATTTAACTTTCCTGTAAAACATTTGTATAAAAATATAAGTTTCAAACGATAATTACATAAAATTAAATGCATTTTAAGGCGACGTGAACTTAAACTAAAAAATTGATGTAATTTACTATTGAAATGAGTATTTGTGAGATAATAATAGTTTTAAACATTAATAAATTTGAATTTCATGGGTTTTGTGGGAACATTAATTAGTCTGGTTTTAACTCCAATGTTTTCATAATGATATTCAATATGAAATTGCTGTATAATTAGAGCTAAAAGGACATAGATTTCCATTTCAGCAAATCTTCTTCCGATACACATTCTGTGTCCATAACCGAAAGGCAATAATAGAAAAGGCGACCGTTTTTCGAAATGAGTATTATGTTTGATCCAACGCTCGGGTATAAATGAATTTGGATCTGGAAAATACTCTGATTGACGACAAGAAACTTGATTTTGAGTTATAATTTGAATCCCTTTTGGTATTATATAACCATTAATTGAAATTTCATGAGTGGTAAGTCTTCCGTTACCAAAAGAGACAGGTCTTAATCTCATCGTTTCTTTAACACAGGCTTTAAGATATGTCATAAGTGATAGTTTCTCTGCAGACAGAGTTTCTGACTTTGTTTTAAGTATAGAATTAATTTCTTTTCGCAAAGTATTTTGTGCCGCAATATTTTGTGACAAATAATATAAAGCAAAACCAGCGGTGAATGCAGTCGTATCAATACCTGCCAGAAACAGTTCTACAATCATTCCAAAAGTATCCTTTATGTCAATTTCTGAGTTGTTTAAGAATTGAGTCAATACTGATTTGTCATTTATATTCTTTCCTTTTTCATGATTTTCAATTATTTTTTTCTGTAAGTAATTGTCAATAATAGTTGTCATACAATCTTGAGCTGAAACTAACATTCGATAATCTTTTGTATTATAATTAACCCAATTATTAGTCATTTCAGTTCTGGCCACTGCTTCGTGTGTTTCGTGAGCAGCTCTTATCAGTTTCATTGCATTACTTTCTTGAGTCAGATTCGGGTCAAGACAACCGAGACGTGTATCCAGAGCAAGAACTCCTGTATTTTCGAGCGACCACTTATACAAATCTCGTTGAAAATCAATAACTTCTTGATTAGAGTCTCGTGTCTTCTGTATTACATCAATCAGATCTTGAGTAATACTTTGACAATCGTTTACATATCTGTTGACATTAATTTGATTAAGTAATTGTTGTTGAAATAGTCTTCTAAGTCTATACCATTCTTCACCATTTTCAGAGAAAAGTCCTCCAGAACTATACCATTTCGGACGATCTCTTCTATACTTGAGAAGCGCTCTATGGCTTCGACGACACGGATATTTACCCTCTTGTCTGAAAACTGATTCAATATCTTTGGGATCAAATAAATGAAGGATTGTATGATTCCTATTAATTACTTCTCTCACTATTTTGCCGAACTTTTCTAAATTGTAGTCACCGTTTCTGTCCATTTCTGATAATTTATATTCACCTATAATTCAAATTTGTTTTTTTTTAAAAACTTTTAAAGTTCTAAAAGTTCTAAACTTTGAGTTTTTGTTTTGAATTCAAATAAATATTGATAATTGAAAACCAAATCAAAAAAAGGTTAGTCTTTCATAATAATTAAGTTTAAACTTAAAAAACTATAGTTTTAAATATATTTAAATTATTTGATTAACACTTAATAGTTAAAAAACAGGTTAAAAAAGAAAATCAAATATCTATTGAAATTATGATTGAGATTAAATTATAGAAAAATATATCAATTGATTGTTACCAATGAATGGCAAATATCTCCACATGTTTCCGATGAAAGGCAAAGGTTTGGGTCCAGGAATGCATTCAAATGTCTTTAATTTGTTTCCATTTTGTTGGACAACTAATGAACTCTTTTTAATACTATTATTGATCATAAGTTTAATTCTTAAGAACCCATTCCTTTTACTCCATTTAATTAATCCTTTGAACATATTTCACATTGAATATTATGAATTTTCAAACTTTGAAATTATTTATAAAGTGTAAAAAACATATTAAAAGATATGAATTTATAAGATTATAAGATTAAAAGCCGGCTTAAAATCAAGCTTTCATTGAAAACAGGTTTCAATAATAAATTGATTTAGTATTAGAGCGCACTCTAGGGTTTGGAAAAAATGGTGTATTTTGGCAATTTTTATAGTTCTGCAAAGTTAGAGTTAACCTACTAACTTATTGTATTAATTTCGAATCAAATAAATATATTTTATTGATTTTAATGATTAATTAATTTCGATAGTTTTCGAACCCGAGTCAATCACCCTCCGCGTGCTTTCCTGCTTAACCGAAATACCGATCAATTCTTCAATTAAATTAAGATTAGATTATTTGAAAATTAATTATATATACAAGACCAGAACATGTATTTCAAAGCTTTCAATTGTACAGTAATACAGAAATGTACTCTTTAGTTATCAAAAGATTCAACAGAAAATTTTTGAATCTAAACACTGCAAAAAAGGCTAATCATTGCAAATCTAATTATTAGAGTTGTTATACAAGTAATACATTTGAAAACTTATAATAAGATTTAATTTCAACATTTAATGTTGAACGCAATGATTATAATTGTTTGATGTGAAAATGCAATTCAAAAGTAATTTATAAAATTTATTTTGCAAACTTGCGTTAAAGAAAGTAGAAATCGCTTTTGAGATTATTTTGAATCAATGATAGAGAATAAATCAATTTAAGTGAAACAAATTGTAAAATAAGTTAAGGATTCGAATATAAAATTATCAAAATTCAAGGAAATAACGGTAAACCGTCGCTAAAAGATGGTTCAGTGCATTGATATGTCGTGCAAATGATTTATAAGATTTAAGGAGACAGTTAATAATGAGCGTATGTTGAAGAAGAAGAAGAAATACAGTATAATAATTAATGGCAAAGCATTATAAATCAGAATAAATGCTATAATGCATAGGTATACAAGATTTAAATCTCATAAAACAACTTTTGAAAAATCTTTATTTTCTTAACTTTGCAATAAATTTGGGATTAATTAAGAATAGCATTAAAATATTTACCATTAATGCTAAAAATTATTTGAAACAAATCAATTATATAATCACAATATTCAGCATAAAAATGCATTCAAAAATATCTTAATTTATCTTTTGGTTTTTTTTATTGTTCTTGAATTTAAGTTTCGTCACTGAATTTCCCCTTATTATCAGTTTAAAATTTTTGATTTACAGACGAAGCTTAAATCAAAATAAATTATTGCTTAAAACACTATAAATCAAATAATAGCTTTACTATAATTCAATTGTTTTATTTGTGAAAGTTCTTCTATATGCTAAAAGCTATGCAATAAATACTTTGAAAGCATTATTACTTCATTCACATTCGAATGAAAGCAAACGAAATGTCAATCAAAGAAAAATATTTGCTCTCATGAATTGCTGTAATAATTAGAACTGAATTTAGAATAAGACATTTCGAAGAATTTTCAAATAAGACGTGGGAATTTGTGGGAAAATCCAATTTTATCCTCATAAACATTTTGATTACTCATAATTTATTGCAGCTATCGAAGTATTGAATGACTTTTTGCATTTTCTATATTTTTCATTTGAGATACAAATTTCGAGTTTGACAAAAGTGTGTATTCATCAAGAATTAGAGACAATTAAAAGTGTCTGGTTTGAGAAAAGTCCTTAAAAAATACTGATTGACTCATAAAACTAAGAATCATTACTTTAAAACACAATTGTAAATCAAATCTTGAATCAAAAGTTTAAATTCAATGGAAAAATAACTTTTTTTTAACGATAGTTAAGTTTTGTTAGTGATGCGAATTTTTAAACCTAAAATAAGCATCAATTCTGAATGAATGGGTTAATTCTGTTGAGAAATATCTGAAAATATAATCTAGAAAACTGACAACAGATGTGTTGCACAATTTGACATCAATAAAAGTTTAAACGCTTGACTAAAAAATTGCAGACACTTCTAATGAAACTTTTGTGTGTCCTAAACTTTTTTATCTATTAATTTTATTGCAATAAATTTTGAAACCTTGGCTTTGATGCCAAAAAAGTTTGAGTGCTTTCAAGTTTTAGTGTTTATCCTTAGAGCTATTGTATCAAAAACTATAATTTACTATGTCTTAAATGAGTTCTGATTTTAAAGCGACAAAAAGTGAGTGCAGTCAACATAAGTGAAGTTAGTTTGAAAGACATCTATACAACAACTTTTGACATTAGCCTTCTTTCTAACCATAAAGTAAGAAAAGGCATCACATAATATACCAGAACATGTTGACCACCAGGAAGGTTACAGTTTGATGGTGTGAATAAAGTTAGCAAACAATATATGGAAAGTCAAGAGAAATATAAAAACGGACTGTAAGAGAATAGAAAAGTAGGAAAAAACAGCACAATTTGCAAACGTTAGTTAAGTTTTATGAGACAGTTTTCCTATTTCTCTCCTCATTGATAGTATTGTACTGAAAGGTATTGAAGCACACTTTGACCCACCACAGTGTCGAGGACTTCATTCTTAGTTGATATACAACATTATTTGAAAACCTACAGCGATAACATCAGTTTTGATATTAGGTCAAAGAGAAGCACACATGGCTTTGACGGCAACCATTCAATGAACGTAACGAACATTACTGTACATTATATTCATACTAAACTTGAACAGTATTGAACTGTATTGAACAGCATTGAACAGTAGTGCCATTTGTCAATAATTGAATGTTCCAATGCTTACTTATGGCATACATGATGTGCTGAGAGACTGCTCAAACTTTTTTCTTTTTATTTAACTTTTACCTTTTTCTTCAGAGGTGGCAAATAGTGGTAAAGGTTGAAAAGCAAAGTTATCAACTCTTACAAATCTCAAGTGTGTGTCAAAGCGAGGCTAAAGCGCTTTTCATAAATAACACAAATCGAAAATTCTTTGGTCATAACTTAAAACCCCAATAATTTAGAGCTCATGCACTCTAAATTAACATTGTTTAGAGGTTTGTTCCCATTTTGCAGATCGGCTACAAATCAATCAAACACAACATAAACTTAATAAGAAACAAACCATTTATTAAATAACTATCAAAAGCTTCCTAACAATTATAATATTATTATGATTTGAATTTTTTGTGCTAATTATTTGAGTTTTTTTTTATAATTCTTTTCAGTTTATTATGTAGAAATTTCAAAACATTTTCAAATAATTTATTTAGGCAATAAATTGTTAATTACGGCGAAATAGGCTATAATTATGATACAAATGTTTTTCTCAATGCACACAAAGTTAGCAAAAGTATAGCAGTTTTGCGGCTCTAATTATAAAGCAATGGTTGATGACCCCAACTAATGGGTGACCACAAAAGAGCCGCAAATTTGAAAATTAGCAGTTTTGGACAATCATAGTATGCAATTGTGCGGAAGCTATTAATTTTTTGAAGGTTAAAATAAATTTCTTTTCAGTCGATACCTTTTTAGCTGATTATTCGCTTCTCTCCTACAATCCTTCGGGGAAAACATTATTGTTGAAAATCACCTCTTTTTCGTTGTACTCAAGTAGATATCATTAGTTGATAGTAAATTGTTTTTTAGGATACATGAGAAAAAATTTTCAATTGCTAAAAGTGAAAGAAAAATCTCAATGCTATATGGATTTCCCGAAGCAGCTGAAATTCAAACAAATATTAGGCTTCACTTATTTTAAAGTTGAAGTTAAGATATCATTTGAATCTCGAATACTTTGAAGATTTTGATTGTTTTATTGAAAAAATAGGAACATTTTAAAGATTAATAGCAATTATCGGTTAATTTAAATGATTTTAGACAAAAACAATAGATAAACTAATAAGTATTTCAGAAGCTGTTTTAAAATTTTATTTTGTTTGAGAAATGAGGATTTTTTGCAGGTTTGCCTCATTAGTCGTTTATTGAGTTTATTCGTTGAAATTGTGCGAAGATCAAAGGAATTTTAATCGTTGGAATTTTCACACTCTTCAATAATTTAGGCTTCAGAATAGCTAAACTGTTGGCCTTGTTAACAATGATTTCCCTGATATCAAGTAACAGCTCATAGTAATTAATCTTTTGGATATCTGTATTATTTTAAGGGTCTAGTAATCAATATCAAAATTAGAGACATTATGAATGAGCTTTAAGTTTAGTTAACACTACTTTGAACTTCTCTCGAATTTTTTTGTTTTGTTTATTATACCTGTAATGAAAGTCAACGCATTATTAATCTTGAATCCAAGCGCCCAAACAATTAATCGCTTGAATTGCAATTAATCTTTGAATTTTCAATATCCTGTTAATTACCTCATTATATCATGGATTTTATAACAAAGTTCAAAAAAGAGAGATTCCTCTCTCGAACATCCGTACATTGTTTTATAGCCTCTCGAAAACTTTCCCATTTATTTACCAACATTACCGATCAAAACTCAAATGTGTTTTTAGCATTAGATCTTAACACTCGAGCCCATAAAATAGTTGAGAATCTCTCAAACCAACACCTCGTTTAGCCTAAAGCCAAACGTGCAATTAAGCACAAATAAAACGGGGGAATCAAAGTTGTTACTACTTTTGAACAATCAGTTTAGTTAATGAACTTTATTTAGTTTTGGAGTTTAGTTATGCTATAAATTTAATCGAAATATTCTTTCATATTTATGAAAATTAGTTATAAAAATCATAACCACATAATTAGGTCATGCAATGTAAAAAAATTCAATTTGTTTCAGAATTTACATATTATTTTGTTATGGATTAAATATATTCTGAGTAAATTAGGCATAACTGAAATCTAACTGTACTTCAAATGCCTTCAAAATTCTTCTAAAAGTTTAATTAATTTTGAGTTATTTTAATTGACTTCGAAATGGACAACAATTGGGGGTTGAGTTTATTTTCAATCATTTTAATCATTAGATAAGAGTAAAAATTGAAAAATAAGAAAATAAGTAATATGAATATAATTAGGTTTACATTTATAACTTATTTTCTCATTTTTTCCAATGCAATAACTTTTGATTATAATTTTTTATACATGTAAAACTGCATAATAAGTTTAGAAAAATATCGAAATAATCAGAGCTTTGATTATTCATATCTTATCAGTTTTAACACTTCCTAAAGTTTAAATTAATTATTTATTCATTATTAATTGAATTATATGATGATCGGTGTTATGAAATAAAGAATTGATTGTTATTACCATAAATTACATGTACTTTTTGATTACTGTTGAATCCCATGACTGCATGGTTTACTTGTTTCAAAAATGATCTGCTAATTACTCAAGTGTATGATTTAGAAATACAGTACAAAAATTGATTTCGTAACTTATGCTTTAGAGACAAGCATCGGGCTCAAATGAGTCGGCCCGACTTTTTCTAGGTTGAGCCCGAGTCCGCCCGAAAAATTTAAGTAAAAAATTTAAACTAATTTTTTTGATGAAATCTTCATTATCAACATTTTACTCATTGTTTTGCATTAAATTTAATTATTGGTTTCAATTGTCATTTGATTCTCCGTGATTTTCAGACATTATCAAAAT
>JAQFXV010001451.1:0-13488 GCA_034694065.1 Camisia spinifer | reverse complement strand
AACCAATTTCTTTTACCCGAAAGTAAACTTACAAATTAAGAAATATAGTGTATTTCATTAGTGAATAACTGGTGGGGGTGAAAAAAATGAACCAACTTAAATGTTAGATTTTGAGTCAAAATGATCTTAATTTGACTGCATCGAAAAAATGCCCAATTATGTTAGTGTTAAATTGAAATTTTCAAACATTTGTAATAACTTACTAGTATATAAATAAATTACTATAGAGTTGAGAACCAAAACATTTTGCATCAAAAGTTGTATTATAGTCGCCGATCAGGGGTTTCAAAAAGTTAATAACTTCTATCAATATAAAGTTAATGCATTGAATATGAATACATTTATTAAAAATATAAAAAGATTAAATATTTTTGATTATAGCTTAGTGTAAGGGCAAAGAGAAGACAGCGCAAAGGTCTTTAATTCATGGTTATTCGGCTATCATTTCTAATCAAGTTTGTTTATAAGCAATTGAAATGATAGATAATGTTTAAAAACAAATAGTTTCAAGTTATGCTGATTTACTAATAACTAAAATTTTATTTCTATATTTGTTTGAAGAATTGAATAAAAAGTAGTATTTAACACACTTTTATTAATAGAAAACATAACCGGACAACTGATTTAATAATTAATATCTATTATTTCGAGCTATATTTTGTACTTGCTTTGAATACTTAACAAGTTTTTACTGTGTTTTCTCGATGTTACGCATTAATTGCAAGTTAATGTTCGTGAATACTGTGTATCTATTTTTTTATTTGATTGTGTGTTTTCATTTAACTTACAAGCTTTGGAAAATTAGGATTAAGCTTTCATTTCAATAATAGAGAGTTTTCAAGATATCTGTATGTTTTTAATGTTTAATTCATATGACTTTCAAAATAATGTTTATGACAGATCTCAAGATTTGGTCAAACATAACAAAGTTGTATTCATATTTATACAGCTAGATTTTCGCATAATAACATTTCGCAGTTACAGTACAGGTATAAACTAGAATAATATGTTTTTCAATAACTTAATGTTATGAGAAAACATAATATACAAGATTGAAAATAAAATTTGTGATAAAACTTTCTGTAAATATTTATAATTTTTGATTAATAATGTATGATTCCATATTTCATCCAAATTGTAATAAGAGCAAAATTTCGAGTTCGTTTTCGCTTTCCTCATTCCATCTAAAATGATTGTTTTTCATATATTTCAGTTTTTTACATATAATATTAATATTCAAGACCAAACTAACCAGAATTGTAGTTATATATTTTGAAAAATTGTAATTTTTTACTCAAACTAGACCTCAACTAAATGTATGTTCGGAGCATTTTTATTATGGAATCTTTGTTTCATATCACGTGATTTTAAAGAATAAATATTTTCGATTCACACTATACTGTAGAGTAAAACTAAAAGAGCACGTGTTATATGGTTAAAGTTTGGATAAATACTCTGTATATATTATCGGAACGAATTTTATTATGGGATTCTTGATTATGTGATCGATACATGAACATACAACTCACGTGTTCTTAAAAGGTGAACTTGCATCATTAAATGTGTCAATTATCCAAAAGGGGTGATTATGGTTTTGAGACTAATCTTTATATAGATATATTTTGATTTATTTTCAAATCTCAGAATAACTTTTTTTAGTTCAAGCTTTGATACATTAAATGATTGACAATTCACTTTTAAGTGTGTATGATGTATATTCTGACATATCGATCAAGAATCCCATAATAAAATTCGTTCCGATAATATATACAGAGTATTTATCCAAACTTTAACCATATAACACGTGCTCTTTTAGTTTTACTCTACAGTATAGTGTGAATCGAAAATATTTATTCTTTAAAATCACGTGATATGAAGCAAAGAGATAAGATTGTATTTCTTTATTTTGATATAAGTTAACTCAAACTGTTCAGCTTTTCATAACAGTAGCTGAAAATGCAACTAATGATATCTTGAATGATTAATCAAATCTAATAATATAATAATTCGAAAAACCTTAAACAATAAATAAATCTTTGAATATTTCTTAACTTTTTTGTGGAGGAAATAGAGTTAAATCAGAACTTACGCAATAAATACAATTGTCTTATTTGAGAGAAAATTAAATCTGAAGCAATTAAGTAATTATATTTTTGAAAAACATAAGTGATGCAGTTGAGAATCTCATTGAGCTAAATAAGTTAAATCAATTCACAAGTATTGATTCAATATTTTCTTTTAAGGCATTTATTTGATGTAGCATAAAAGTAAGCAAACAATATCATTAAACGTTTATATGATGTGTAACATTATAGTGTTTAATTATCTATATAATACTTCAAAAAAATCAACAACAGTTCAAAGTAAATATTTGCTTCATTTACAATTTTTTATGTCCGGGCAGAGGATCCTTAAAATCTTAAACTGTGGAGTAAATGCATTTCTCTCTCAACTAATTATATAAATCCTTTTCAAATAATTTCATTTGTTTATTCAATACATTGCCTTATGTAAGAGATGAGATTTATCAGGAAAGTCCCTTTTTGTTCAATTGGTTTCAATTCTAAATCTCCGACTGAAACAATAATTACTTTCAATAAAATAAACTTATCATGAAAATGCTGGACAATAAAAACAAATTATATTTTTATATGAGTTCCCAAAAACGAAATTCTAAATGGATAAAAACCATAGCGTTTAAAATTGAACTTTTCAAAAGTCTACCAATGAATGTAATAGTTGTAAATACCAAAAATTTTGAGTTATTTGGAATGTTAATCAACATTCTAATTGTAACTTAAGTTATTTCGAAATATGACCATTTTTCTAGAAGAGATACTGTACTGTACAGTACATCTAGCATTAAAAACTTACAGTTATTAATAATTATGGTAACTTACTATATTAAGTTACAGGAACAAACGGTGATATTTTTGTGTTAATCAACCGAATTATAACATGTACTTCAATCAATTTTTGTGCAATTATGCAAATTATTTGTCGCAGGTTAAGTTTTTTCGTCAAGTCATCTGTTATTTACTTTTTTATGAATTCTAGTATTAATTATTTAAAAAAATTTATGCTTAGTATTTTGAATGAAAAATCATTTTGAAAACTATTTCAAAAACTTTGTAAAAACATTTTAGAGTTTTAGATCATTGTCTTTGAAGTTGCAATTAATTTGCTTAATAGATTTAATGCTCAAAGTTTTGAAATACACTTTATTTTGAAATATCTATCAATATAGTTCTCTATCTTAATTTGATGTGAAATTTCCGATTAATTTTCAAATAATTGCTCTTATTTATAATTTTTTTAAAGAATGATTTCAAATAACTGAATGAATGAATATATTTCATATTCGAATTTTTAAGAGATGTTTGTTCAAAAAATAAGTTAAAAAGGCTTAGGTTAGTTACCGTAAATTACTTGGTAAGTTATTTTATTTCAACAATAAATATAAAAGAAATTCTTTAGAGGGCTTATGAAAAGTTAGTTATAGATTTATAAACGAAATATGATTAGAACTGAATGTGAGTCATATTAACTGCAAAAAATGATAAACATCAACATTTTTATCATTTGAGCTCTAAGTTTAAAGTTTTGTATTGTATTTATAGCTTATATTAAATTGAATAAATTGGACAAAAGAATGATTAAGAAAGCTGACTTTAGCTCCAATTGAGAGTTTATATAGTTGCAGAACACGTTCACATTTAACCTAACTTTTAACCTTACATAACCATAAAGTTAGAATGGGTTAACTATGACTCAGATATCCACTTATATAAGAACTAAGTGTCAATCAGAACTAAAGCTAAAAATTCTAATTATCTTCATTAAACTATAAAAGCTTAGTGAAAAGTTCAATCGCTTTTGTTTCTTGTTAAAAATGTTGATTTTTCTGAAAATTTATGGCTTATTTCTGATGTTATATACGTTTACCTCTTTATTCTTAATATTTCTTAAGAACTTCAAGTAAATAAAAATTTAATGAGGCATCTGTTTTGAAAACTATTCATATACAAAGATTGATCGATGGTTTTCTTTGGAATTTTTGAATTTGAGTAATTTTTGACACAATCGCCTTTAGACTAGCTTTCTATAAACTGTGTATAAAATTATTTTTATGAATACCTTAACACGAAATTATTATCAAATTCAAAGTAAAATTCAATAAAATAATACATATATAAAAGGCCTACTTTGTTGAGAATTCCCATCGCACTCACTATATTTAAATCTAAAAAACATTTCGTTTTTGAGTTGAAAACTTCGATAACACAGAAAAGCTTTTTGAGTATGAATTGAAAGGCCATAAAAAGCGTTCGCCTGCTATTCAACTTTTTAAACTGCATAAAAAGCACTTCTGTTTGCATCGAAAAATGCAGCTTTAAATTTGGTTTAGATTTAAACATTATAATTGTTGAAACTAAGTTTTATTTTAAGAGTTTTTGTCACATTTGAATCTCAATAATCTAAAGCTTCTTATTATAAGTTATTACATAATTTATGATCTATAAGTTCAGAAATTGAATTGATTTAAATGCTGTAAAATTTTATGAAAATAAAATTTAGAACTTAGATTTTTAAAAACTAAAATAACAGAACAATCTATTAATTAGCTTTTTCAATGTTCTCAAAAACATTCACTTCAAAAGCCTTAATTGAATCGAATAAAAAGGCCGACACTTCAGCTCTCGGTCCACAATAGAAACCGCTTCGAGTTAATTGTGAATAATATTATTCTGCAATATAAATAATTTTTAAGTCTATTGTAAACACAAGACCTCAATTTTCCCCTTTTGAATGAATCATCTGTTTCTGAATGATGTTCTTTTGTTTGAGAATAAAACCTTTTTAACTTTCACTTAGAATTGATTAAAACTTAGTTTCATTAATCTTTCTGAGACTTTTTGTAACAATTGTTTAATTTTGGAACTTTTCATTGTCTCGTTAAGTTATTCAATAATGAAAATAATTGAAATTAGTTTAGGTTTCATTACGACTTTTAGTGTTTAAATCAAATTATTAAAAACTTCAAGTTTTGACATGACATTAAATAATGAGAATTTATGTCAAACTTATTAAAGTAAATAATAATAAAGTTTAAGGACCTTTCATAGTAAAGGCCAGACTAAAAACCTTCTTAATTTCATTTAACTTTGAAATTATATTTAAATTATTTATGCAAAAGGATTAATTACAAAGAAACAAACTGTTATTTCAGAATATTTTTTGCATATTTTCGACATTAAGTTTCAAATTATTTTTTGCTAAAATTAATTTTTTCTTTTCAATGAATGCATCATAATATGAACGGATTTTTTCAGGACGAAAATAGTTTAAAAATAAGTAACTTAAGAGCATTTATGCTATATTTTAAATACTAGTATTACTTAAAACTACCAGTTTATCAACAGCTTATATTAATTTATGTAAATTTGATTTATATATAATCTCATATTTTCATCTCAATTTCTTGATTGTGATGAATATTTTGAATAATTATTATTCCTGTTTTTTCTATATTTGTAAAACCAATTACAACTTGAATTGAAGTCAAAATAAATTTTTAAATTCAAGACCACGCAAAGTAAAGCAATTAAGTATTCAATTCGTTTTTTACATCTTAAACAATATATTGACCTCAAATCACTTAATTGATTATTTAAATTCAACTTAAGTAAATAGTTTAACGCACTGAATATTAAACACTTTGAGCTCTTTTACTCTTCTAATTCACAAACTTTTCTTTATGAAACTGAACTTTAAAGCTCGGGTTATTAACTTTTAAAGTTAATAGCATTGAAAACAGAATAGTAGAGAGTTTAGACTTTCTTTTCGGTCAAACAAATATCACTCAATTAATTCCGGCTGAAGTTAATTAATAATGAGAGAAAGCAATTCAATTGATTAAAAAAAATCTGTCACTCAGTTGAAAACAATTAGAAAAACCAATTAATGTTTTAATAATAATTCAAATGTGTTTTCTTTCGTTAACTTAAATTTCAACCTTTCTATAACTTGAATTAGTTTTTCAAGTTTTAAATTGAATTTTATTTAACAGAAAACGTATGTATTGATATTTAACTCGACAAATGATTAAAATATGGATCATATTTCCATATTATGCTGTTTTTAAATTATTCTTTGCATATAAATCAGTTGTTGTCAACGAATTTGAAGCAGACATAAGCCTATGAACTAATGTAATAATACTATAGTTTCAAAAAACTTGACATTATAAAGAAAACATAACATTTGACATGAAAATTATAATTTTTATTACAAATCTTCTCTTTGAACTGCAGTTTATCGCAATTTATAACGGAAACTATTCTTTTGAGTGTAGAGTCTCAGGAAGTAATTTTTTCCGAATATCAATTTTAATAGGCTCAAAAAAATCACTATAAAATGCAGAAACTATCAAATATTTCAGAACATTGCTTTTCTTATTCTAATTTCATACCTGTTTCTATTATCAACGATATAATGGAATGGAATTAAGAATTAAAAATATTAAAATACTAAAACTCATCAGTAAAGAGTACTTCAGAATAAAGTTTTGTCATTTTTATTGTGAATTAAAACTTAATAAATAAAATCCTAATTATTTCTCACGTTTATATCATTAAGCTGTTTCAAATTTCTTTTAAAAATAAAAAATGGAAGTGATTCCCCATTCACAAAATCTGGTTTAGACCACTTTTTGGTATCAAATGGTGATTTATCTAATTTTTAATGAATTTCATGATTGCACGTGCTCTCAATTGAAGTGCACTATAGTTGAAGTTTTAAATTACATTTTACACTATACTCAATGTTTTAAAGAATTCAAAAATTAATAGGAAATGCATTTTTCTTATTCTGCACCTCAATTACCCTTTATTTGATTGAACTTATCTTTTTTATTAATAAGATTATTAATGCTCTTCAGCTGAGAATAACCATAAAATGTAAAAATTGAATGCGTCATAACTTGTTTTTTAAGATAAGAAAATAACTAGATTTAAATGAAAACATCTAAGATATCATCGAATAATTTGATAAAAAGACAAGAATTGCTTTCAATAATACTTTTATTACAGAAAATATCATCAAAGTTTCGTTCACTGAATAATTCTTATCTCAAGTCTAATAAATCAAGAAATTGGATAGTTTTAAACTCATAAATATGATAAATAAACTATCTATGAATCAGTCTAATAAACAATATTTTCGCAGACTTCAATTCCAATTTGTTAACATACTTATTAATCAAAATATGCTATTAAAATGATATAACTCATCAAATAACAAAACTATAGAATTAAAATTTGGACCTTTGACAGCCCCCCATCTCTAACTTATAAGCCTGAGTTTGTTTAAATAATTACTCATTTTGAAACTCTTCAATTATTTAATTTGTTATCAACATGAAACAGTCTCAAATGATAATAAAAAAACCTATCTCGAGTTAACCTCTTTTTCGGATTCTGTTTTAAACATTCAGCTCAGCTCATACTTTATTCATATAATAAAATTCAATATATGTTTAATTACACGTTATAATTAATAAACTTCATATTTAAGTTTCAACGAGATAAACTTTTATAACCATTTTTGAAACGCAACTTTAAGTGCGTTTTACTGGTTTCAATGCTTTGAGAGATAGGTTTTTTTATTATCAGGCCGTTCAAATATATTGTTTAAATTTTGATTATCAATACATAAAGAGTTTTATTGTTATTTATTTGATCATATTAAAGAATATTTGAATATTTCCTCAATTCATTGCTAAATGAATGTTTCGCATGTAAGTCATATTGCAGTTAAGCTTTTTGATTACTTATTATTTTGCTTGAGTGAAGATTGCGGTTAAGTTTATTAATTGAGCTTAATTTCCACTCATAAAGTGAATCATTACTCGAAAAGTGAAAACAGTTTTCTCTAACCTAACTTTCTTAGAAATCTAGAAGTTATTTGAGATATAATTTAAAGTCTGTAACTGATATGCAATAGAATTGAATACACTTCTGTTCAAATTCCAGTTCAATAAATTGAAACACCATTTGATTACAAGTTCAATGAAAACACGCGTATGTATTCATGTTAATATTCAATGATAAAATTGATCTTTTAAACCAGATATAAAAAAAAGTTGAATGATTTATTATAGCAGTGTCTAAAGCAAGATGAGATAAAAGAGATATTATTCAAACCAGAATATGTGGAATATTGATCAGTCTATAATATTGTTGATTCGTCATTTCTATACGATTAATAGGTTTATAGAGTAAGAAAGTCATAGAGTTCGGACTTGTAGCCAATTAATTGTGTCACTGTTAGGTTCGCTAAACGACTTTGTTTTTTAACCTTATATTAAAGACCACTTAATGAAAAGCGATCATATCTTATATCACTTCTAAAGCCCCGGAAGAAATTACATCGATTTGAGGTGAAATAACTCTAAATAGGATTAGTCTGAACAACTTGTTCAGTTTGTGTGCATCGAACTTAAAGTAAACTTATGTTCACTACTTTTTTATACTCTCTACCACTCTATTCAAGTTCCGTATTGAAGAAAACTTGTCATTCAGAGAAAGATTACATTCGCGAAGTTCTAAACATTTGAGTGATTGTTCGCTGACGTGCAAAGCGCTTGTTAATAAATATAATTATTTATTAACAATTTTTTAATAGTTATTTATCGCGCCATTTATTCAATAATTATTTGTTCAAAGTCTAAAATCAAAGTTTTTCTTCATATCTGTTTTGTGTCAATTTTGATTTATTCAATTGGATTAATTTCTTCTAAAGCAATGGGAAAATTAAATCAAAGGATACAAGAATTTCTGGCGGAATGCTTGGGAACAATGATGATAGTTGTAAGTGAATTGATTCTGCATTTGTTACAACTGTTGATCTGTTTGTCTTGAAAAATACTCTAAAATATTTGAATGCATTGAATAAAGAGTTTAGGATGTGGTGCAGTGGCTGGTAGTGTGTTGAAGGGTTCGAGTGATGTTTCCATCGCATTGGGCTTTGGTATTGGAGTTCTGATCGGGGTTACAATCGCTGCACCCGTTTCAGGTTAATTAGATTAAAATTCTTTTTCAGAGCGTTAGTTGTGATGAGAAATTTACAGTATATATTGTTGTCCATTACTTTCCCAAATCTCGAGATATTATTTCTATAAGTATTATCTAAACTTAATAAACTATTAAAAAGAGTGCAATTGACAGCAATATCATGACTGATGCTCTCAAGTATTCTTCTATAGCTATTATTTAACACATTATCAATGAATAGGTGCACATTTGAACCCAGCGGTCACTATAGGGTTATGTGCAATAAGAAAGTTTTCCTGGAAAAAAGCTTTAGTATATATTCCGGGCCAATATTTGGGTGGATTCTTAGGAGCAGCGATGGTGTACGCCGTTTACTATCAAGGAATCTCCGAATATGAGTATGAGTTCCGGAAATTAGCTTTTAAAACAAATACGACATTTGACAAGATAAACCTTACGGGTGGTATATATGCTACTTATCCGCAAAGTTATCTCAGTATTGGAACAGTTTTAACCGATCAGATATTCAGTTGTGCTCTTTTGATGATAGGTATGTTTACTCGATAAGAAGTTTGCAACGAATTTATAGTTTTACTCAAAAAGCTAGAATTAATTGATTATCATTGCATTTATAGCTGTACTGGCGGTTACTGATGAAAAGGGCATTAATACGCCCCGAGCATTACAACCCATTAGTTTAGCTCTGGTTGTGTGCGCTCTTATTATTTCCTATGGATTTAATTGTGGCGCAACACTTAATCCCGGTAATTATAACTATATTTTTCTTGTTTCAAAAATTCATATTTAACTTCAAATAAATCACTTGGAAATTGGGTGAACACGACTTACAACACGAAAATTATTTCAATTAAATTTGATTATGATTTGTTGTAAAGAATTGTTAATTATATGAATTTGAAAATAACTTTTTTATCGTGAAGCTAGAGTTTAATCTTAACACAAAAGTTTCGCTTTGAAGTAATTATAAATTTTTCTATTAATATGTTTTAATGCCCAATATTTAATGACGAGTTTATTACACTTTATTTTAGAATTGCATAAGAAATTAAGGTCTTAAAAACTAATAAAAATCATGAAAATGAACTCTCTTTGAAAACTTCAAAAGTTTAATCGTTTATTTTTTCCCATCATTTAAGTTATTATGATTTGAGATCAACTTTTGCATATTTTAACAAAATTATTTAATAAATTAGATAAACTTTCAGATATTGTCAATTTAAAAGTTTAATTTTCTCTTAGAATTATTCACTTTGAGTATTGTCTCCGATCAAGTTTTTATTTATAACTAAACAAAGTTCAGAATAGATTTTATTCTTTCTTACTTATATTCTAGACTTAACAATACTGTATACAAGATTTGCTATTCATTCAAAAACAGGTGTAATCTTCGATTGCAATTCATTCTTATATATTATTTCTTAGAATTTATTTCAATTCTCTTCAACTCAATCTTTTCTCTCATTATTTAGCATTTTATTTGTACTTATATTGAGTTCTGAGATAAGAAATTATACATTATATGCCATGTTTTCATAAATAAATTGCAAGTTATTTATAATCAGTGGATAATCTATGAGAATAATTATAATAAATCAGAAACTGATTTAGCAGAAAATAATTTGTTAGAGATGAGAGCTATATCTGTAGATTTTTTAGTTCATACAGTTATTTATTATGTTATGTAATCTTTAATCATTAAAGCTGTTCAATTTTGTTTTAAGCATTTTCAAAATATCAAAATATCTTTATTCACACATTTAAACATTCAATTTAATTGTTATCAAATCAAAACCTCATTCAATCACTAAATTTAAGTTTTAGCCCAAATATTATACTTCAAACGTTAATATTTTATCACTTTAATCAATGTTATAATTAGATTATTGATAAAAAGTTGCGAAAATTGTTGAATTAATGTCAATGCTTAATATTTTTGTTTGTAATAAATATATCTCATGAGTCTATTCGTAATTTCAAGTCTTTGGAATTACAGGTTTTTTGTATAACGGCTTCATTTTTAATAATGGAATTTATTTTGAAGCATCATATGAATAAAAGCTTCAAAAAGTAGTTCATAAGTAAAAATATAAAATAGCAAACTTGAGGCAGAAAATAGAGAGTTCAATCTGTCAAAGAACTGGTTTCTTCTTATTTTCTTCTAAACTTATTTTTTATTACTGGCATCGATTGATGATCTTTTTCTTTGTTTTTACAATTAGAAAAGTTATTTCACTTCAATAGCCCTAAAATTGAAGCCTATTTCAAATTTATCGATGACTTAATGATTCATTTTATTTATAAAGTTAATTTCTCTTAAAGTTAAGTTAATAATAACTATGAAATACTATACAGTTTAAGTCCATTTTTGTTTTGAAGTTGAATGGCTTTTAAACAAAGAATAAATACTACGCTTTGCAAAAATGATAGACATTTAAGTTATATATAAACGATATTAAGATATATTTTTAAAATGATTTCTATTATTGGATTAAAAAAATTTGAAAAGCAGAAGTTTGAAAAATCTTACATCTGATGTATAATCAATTTATTTGTCATAAATGTAAATGAATGAAAAACTTCATATGCACTAAAGGTCTCTCAAATAATTGAATTCTAGTAAAATTTTAGTAATTAGTTAAGTTTTGAATGTATCTATTTTTCAATTCTTTAATAGCACGCGATTTGTCTCCGAGAATATTCACTGCAATCGCCGGATACGGACTCGACGTTTTCAAGTAAACTGAACTAAAAATTGAATGAACTTAAATTCAGACCATTCTAACAATTTGATTTTTGACTTTTAGACCTCTTGAGTATAATTATTGGTGGACCGCAGGTGTAATTGGTCCACATTTGGGAGCAATAATCGGAGCTTTCATTTATTCTCTGGCTGTTGGAATGCATTTCACAAAAGATGATTCAAATGCAAGTCTTAGTACACTTGTAACGGTTCCCATCACTAAAAATGACATAATCTATGAAAGAGGTAAATCTTTAATAACTTATTTATTCAAGTTTTTAATATTTTGACCTTAACTCTAATTTATTTATTTTATATTCTAAAGCACGACAAGTGATCAATGAAAACATGAAAGTATCGACTATTGATAGAGACAATAGAAACTTCTGAAAACTTTTAAACATTATTTTTAAATTATTTTACTTTTGATTAATCGTTTATCTCTAATAAAGATTGTTTTTGTCATTTTTTTGTTTATTTTCAATTGTAAATCATTTATTTCATACTTCATTTTCAATAGATGTCAAAATAGTTCTAAGCTTTGAATTAATAGATCTTATATTTCTATTTTTCCATTAATTTTTATCATTTATTTGTGAAAAACATTTACATTTAAAATTTAACTTTCATTCTGAAAAAATTAAACTGAGTTCTATTGTAAATAAGTTTTTGAATTTATAAATTAAAGTCTTTATAATGAGAAATCATTTTTGTTTGAAGAATAATAAATATAACTTAAAAATAACTTTTATTCGAGAATAATTTCATCAAATTTAAGCAATAATGTTATGAAAATTTGATTTTTTTGAAAAAGTTTTCTCACCATTAATACATCATCAGATAATTTACTCAAACATAAATACAATTTATTCATGGGTTTAAAGAAGATCTTGAAGTGTATTCGTTACATATTCTGCAGGAATAGGTCCAAAACAAGTTCATCGAAGATGAAAAAGAGTGGACAAAACAAAAAAGTTGACATTAGTTGACATACTCTGAGTTCATTTCAATAAAAGCTCATTTTATTTGTATCTTAATTTAAATTTGTTTTTTGAGCCATAAAACAATTGATTAGATTGATCGATAGCGACCATAACGTCTTCGGCCACCTCTATAACCACGTCTATAACCACCTCTATAGCCAATTCCACGACCTCTGTGATAGCCATGAGGTCTGTAACCGCCCCAGCGATTGGCATCTCGTCTTATTTGTTGTTGATATCCCTGTTGTTGTTGGTATTGTCGACCATCACCTTGTGGTGGAATTCTATCATAACTTCTTCTGTCATAACCTTCTCTATCATAACCTCTTCTGTCTTGTCTTCTTCTATCATAACCTTCTCTGTCTACTCGTCTCTCCTCACCTCTAACTGGACTGATTCCATGTAATAGAAGTCTTTCAGCAGTTTGTGGTGGAGATGATGTGAATGGACCTCTATTTCCATAAAAACCTGATCGTATTCTCCTTGTATCTATTCCTTCCTCAGCACCTCTAATTGGACTTATATTAGGGGATGAAGGTCTAGCGGCGGGTCCAGCAGATCCGAGACCACCAGCAGGTCCGCGACCACGAGCAGGTGCGAGAGGAGCATGTGGTACATTTGGCATAGAATGATCATAATAAAATTTGTCTATATCTTCTTTATGAGTGACCAATTGTTGAATATAAGTCAT